>JAHPZR010011898.1:0-63730 GCA_019787425.1 Platygyra sinensis
ATTACTTGAAACTCAGTTAATTAAATTTGCAATTTCAATCCATTCCATTTCAGGAAGGCTTCGGCTGGAAAAAGGGCGTTAGGTTTTTTACTCAAAAATGAAATTTATCAAAAACGCTCCAAATTTCGCATGCAGTTTTGTTTGGGTGCGTTAGACAATGTTCTGCATGTTTTTTTGCTGAAGTTTGTTTCGTTTTCGAGATATTACGTATGCAAAAAACCCTGTATTTGTTGTCACGTCAGCACGTGACCGCAAAGACGGTAATTTCACTTAAAATCCAGCAAAATATTGATCTTTTGCAACGTGTAACCTCAAAAAGTGTTGATGTCAGGTTAAAACCGTTAAAACTTTTATTTCACGTTAACGTGCGACCGCAAAGACGTTCGGTTCACTCAAATTACAGCCAGATGTTAATTTCCCGCAATGCGCAAGCTAGACAATGTTGATATCAGGTCATTTACAGAGACTTAAAATTTTGATTTCACATTATCACGCCACCGCAAGGACTTAAACCCTTAGGGTTTTACTTAGGGTTAGGGTTACCGCTCGAAACTAGGGCTAGCGTTGAAGGGTTACGGAACAAGGTTAGGCTTAGAGTTAACGCTTAGGGCTACCGCTTGAAACTAGGGTTATCGCTTGAAACTAGGGTTACGGAACAAGGTTAGGCTTAGAGTTAACGCTTAGGGCTACCGCTTGAAACTAGGGTTACCGCTTAAAACTAGGGTTACCGCTTGAAACTAGGGTTACGGAACAAGGTTAGGCTTAGAGTTAACGCTTAGGGCTACCGCTTGAAACTAGGGTTACCGCTTGAAATAGGGTTACCGCTTGAAACTAGGGTTACGGAACAAGGTTAGGCTTAGAGTTAACGTTTAGTGTTACCGCTTGAAACTAGGGTTAGCGTTGAAGGGTGAGGGTTATTGCCGAGGGTTAGCACTAGCGCTTCATTGTTAGGGTTAGCGCTTCGGATAACGTTAGAGTTAAGGTCAGGACGCGTTAGGGTTAGTGCAGTGTTAGGCCAAGGAGAACAATCAAGATGTAACCTTAAAAAATGTTGATTTCAGGTTTTTAAAACCGTTAAAATTGTGATTTCACGTTATCACGCGACCGCAAAGACGTTAATTTCACTCAAATTACAGCCAGTTCACTTTACGCGATTTCGCGTTAAGGCATGACGGCAAGGATGTTGATTTCACTTCAAATCCAGCAAGCTGTTCATTTCACCCAGCACGTAAACTCGAAAACGTCGATTTCGGGCCTAAATAGGTTAAAATGTTGATTTCACTTTAAAGCGTCACAGCAACTATCTCTATTTCATTTTAACTGCCTGCAACGTATAAGCTTAAAAATGTAGGGCTGACAGATTAACAGATTAACCCTTCTGTGCAACGTACAGGTCTCTCTCCTTACATCTGCATGGCCCCTGATCCCAGAAGTTTAAAACACTACAAATCATGCCGATTTGAAGTAAAATCAACGCAACCTGGATCACAGATCTATGTTTTGAATCAATCGATCGCTTCTTGTTGGCCATTATTATGTTGGAATAAAAAAGGAAAAAAACACGCTCTGTAATTAGTTAAATATTATTGTGATTTACGGAGTCTTGTCTTGTCTCGTCTTGTCTTGGCTTGTCTTGCCGAACGTGATCGAAATGCATGCCGGGAAGGTTCTGTTACACCTCGTGCGCGGGTAAACATGGAGGATGATGCAAGAAAAATTTTATAAGTCTAAAAGCAGTTCTCATTTTCCAAACTTTGAAGCTAGCAACGCTTGGCAAATGGGCCACAACTCACGACAGGGTTTTATTCTTGGGCAAGAACTGCTCTTGGACTTTGCTGCCTGGATCGACCTGACTTCGAACGCTGATAACTGACTTGCCGCTGATATCAGTTGCGTTGGAAGTTACAGAACACGTTTTGCTTCTTTAAAACATGCTGGTGACTTACGGGTTATCAAGGCTTTATGATGCCTATCAACCACCAGGCAGGCTACAAGGTACTTAAAAACAATGCTTAAGATATTAGTCGAAAGAGCTGTACTGCATCATGCATCACTTCTCTTTGCTTTGACGCTCGATCGAAATTCACGTGTTGTCTCACGTCACAATAAGCTGTATAAAAAAATCTCTCCAGATTCCCGCTCTATACGCATTTTTTTTCAAATAGATATCTTCATTTTTGAAAAAAGAAAAGGAACAGCGCGAAAAAAAAAATTGAGCGACCTCGTGTCGAACCGGTGTCACGGCAAAACAAATTCGAATCTGGCCCGTTCAGCGCCTCATCCGCTTGTGCTAACGAAGCAGTAGTATGAGCTTAAGGTATTATAGTGAGTTGATCGCTTAGCGAAACAAAAGGTTTCTTTTGTTTTCCATTCAACAAAAGGTCCCCAGAGGATGCCCTTGGAAAAATGTGTTTTTTTGTATACGTAATATCTCAAAAAGGAAGCAAACTTCAGGGAAAAAACATGCAGAACATTGTTTGACACACGGAAACAAAACTGCATGCGAAATTTGGAGCGTTTTCGACAAAGTTCACTTTTCAGTAAAAAACCTAACGCCCTTTTTCCACCGAAGCCTTCAATTTTGAAAATACTTTTTAAATTAGCATGGTGATTTTAAAGCATTTTATTTAAAACTATTAAAAACAGCTAAGTTCCTCTGAGCAATCACAAAGTACACAGAGAGTCCTGTGAACCAATAAAAACATGTTAGCATACCATGATTTGTGTTGGTTTTTTGTGATAAGTTGAGGAAGCAGGAAGGACTTTTTTGAAAAAAAAAATATCAATAAACATAGTGATACTATGATTATTAGTTGAGCAAGGAGCAATGAAGGTTTTGTCATCAGGTTTGACTTGAAAATTGTGTTGTTGTCACGGCAACTAGCTGGCTCCATTTTCAGTGGCAAGTTATCAGCTGACTGTGACATCATTGGCAGCCAAGCATATGGAATTGTAGGTGACAACACCAATCTAAGATAATTCAAAATACTTTTGACCTCAATGCCAAAATTAGTGTAGCCTTTCACTGTGCCATGTAATAAAACTCATTGCAAAACAAATCCATTAATTTTATAGGTGTACTCACTTTTTTCCTAATAAAATTAATTTTTATCCCCTGGTAGGGTCTTGGTGCCCCAGTAGGTTCAATAATTGCTGGAGAGAGTGATTTCATTTCAAGGTAAATGGTTTCTAGACAGAGAAAATCAAGGATTAACAAGCTTCAGTGTGTGGAGACTGTTATTTTTTATCACTTTGTTTATCAAAAAGCCTGATTGTTGTGCAATGTTTAAGGCAAAAATATGCACATTTTTAAATTGTACTCCTGCCCATGTTCATGAAGGTAATATGTGTGGAGTAAATGAACAACACACAGGGCTGTCTTGTTAGTTTGTTGTCGCAGAATATCTGCCATTTAATAAGTAACTTACGGTAATTCCCCTGAAATAAAACTGACAATAGATTCTCGTTCAAACTTTGCCCGTTGAATATTCATCATATGAGAACATCAATTTTGAAATAAAAAAGGGGGGTGCCCATACTCATTTAGAAGCACTTGGGGCATTGAAAATGACCAATTTTGGCATTATTTAATGCTTATTATAAGAACGCATTCCTAATAATAATTGTAAATTTTTGTCACCGAGACTCATGAGAACACGCATTAAACTGGAGTCAATGCATCGTATCGGACACAAATAAACTTTTTAAGTTTGATTTAGACAGAAAGCTGAATTGTTGATTAAAATTTCAACCAAATTTCTTGACATGGTTACCATAGGGCAAAATAGAAAAGGCCACAGTTTACTTGCTATTTCCGTTATTTATTCAATTTTCAGCAATAGGAATCAGATCAGTCTTTCCTCAAGCAAAGTTTATGATAAGTTGATTACAATGACTGAAAAAAAAGTTGGGGTGCCCGTGCTCGTTGGTGAGCTATAGCCATTTTCCAACTGACAGCGCTGAATATTAAGGCAAATCCGCCATGTTTTCAATATGCGCGTGCACGCGGGCGCGCTAAATGACGCCATAAATTATGCGCAGAAGGATGCGCAATGCAATTATGACGAATAACCTTAATTAACATTTTTGTGTATTTAATGATCTTTAACTAAACCATTGTGAGCAGCATTTTACTGTTCCAGTTGCCATTCTTGCATACATGATGGTTTGTCTTTTAAAGGTACTATAATGTGTTCATCCATTTCAAACAGGTGTTGGCGTCACAGGAAAGTTCTTGGAGGTGGTATGCGACAAGCTGGTGTGTTAGCTGCAGCAGGGATTTATGCATTAGACCATATAGCACCAAAACTTCAAGTGGACCATGCTAATGCACAGATTTTGGCAAAAGGTCAGCTGTAGTTTTGTCAACATTTTATGCAATTTTATCAATAATTATTATTGTCTGAACCCTTTTTTTTATTTTTTGGGCAAATCACTCCATTCGCCAGAATTAAAGGGGCCAGGTCAAAACGTTTTCCCTTTGACAAATTTATTTACTCCTTGTGGGGAGCTCAATGAATGGCAGACCAAAGCAAATACAAGTAACATGGATCGGCAGTGCGTGCATAGGACTGGAAATAATAAACGCTCTGTACCAATTGCGAGCCTGTAATGGTAGTCTAGGTGATTGTTTCTGGGTATTATCGCTCTTGATACTAAAACGAACGTCACGATAATGTGGTACTGTCCTTCTCAACAGGAATTCACGACATGAAAGGTCTTGGCTTGGATGTCGACCTGAAAAGTGTGGAAACCAACATGCATATGGTGTACTTCAACGTCAATCATCACACAGTTTCAGCCAATGATGATACGTTCCTTTGCAGCAGCGTTTGTTTCTGGATTTTCATGGATGTACTTTTTATGGTCGTGACGTATTTTTCCTAATATCAGGACAAGCATGGTTGTTTTGGAGAAATACTGGCGAGACACTGGGCTCGTTTTTGAGACTGGCCTTGGATCTTTTACCCTCCCTTTCTAGTTTAACCGCCTGTGGACAGCCTCGCATTACCCAGCTGATTACCCAGCGCCGTCAGAAAATAACCTTAATCAACCAAGTTCTACTTACGATTATTTGGTTACGGAAATATCCCCGCGTGGACACGCTCTCTCTTTGGTTTGACATTGATCCGTCATCCGTTGTCCGCATTGTCTACAAAGTTCTTCCAGAGCTTTAGCGCTACTTTCAAAATCAAATAACTTAGCCTACTCTCCCTGAATGGAGCAATCTTATGGGAAATTGAGAAGAATTTCCTAATGTATTGGGTGCAATAGACATCACACCACATGAGATCTATCGACCTCTAGTTGAACTACAGCGGCCGTTCTATAGTGGCTATCGACACTATCACTGTATGAATACTCACCTAGTGATGGACAATGAAGGACATATCCGCTTTGTTCAGTTTGGATTCCTAGGGAGCATGCACGATGCGGTTTCCTTTCGACTGATGGAACCTATTGGTCCAGTGCGCAACTTGGATCTGCCACCTAATGCAAAGCTTCTGGCTGATAAGGTGTATCCCGATGGCGGGCCACTACTGACACCCGTAAAGGCTAACCAGATGCATTTATTAAATCGCAGGGACCGAAGGCGAGCGCGAAGGTTTAACACGCTCATCTCCAAGAGGAGGGTAAAAAATAGAACACATTTTTAGTGAAAACCTACAAAGCGATAGGTCAGATTTGGTGGCACCCAAGCTGGCTCAAGCCTGTGTGCGTGGAGTTAGTTGCTCTTTTATCTGAAAGAAGAGTGAGACTCTTCAAAACAGTCTGGAAGACACGGTGAAAAGTAACTTCAGCAGTTTTCCAAAAATGCGCACACGTTATATTTTCATACGTATTAAACTTCTATAGACGGACAGCAATTTTGAATGCTAACACGAAATTAGTTCCTGTTTGAGCACGTTTTTGTGTGTGCACGTAGCCATCATTTTTTTTCTTGTCATGGAGTAGCACACACATTGCAGTTTTTGTCGCTAAGCTTTATGAACGTTGATCTGTTCAATGAAAAAGAGTTTAGAAAGATCGTGTTTATTTGTCTGCTGTAGACGCACGTGAGTGAGTTTTATCTTTTTGAACACATGTATTCATTGACATTTAGCGATTCTAATTAGCATTTAAGAAACGGGGTTTGTGAAATCACTCTAATGTATAATAACGTATGTTAAGTCAATGTATAATAAACGTATGTATAATAACGCATGTTTAGTCAATGTCCGTTTCGTGATATCACTCATAGACTGGTCTCGATGCTGCCGAGTATTAACGTCTTTAATCCGTGCTGAGCTTGGCATCGTCAGTGTCCACTCATTCATGCAGTGTTTTCTAATTCGTCAACATTGATTCAATTTTGATTAGTGTCATGGAGCCAAAAGGCGAGGACATTGTTGTGGAATATGCAACGAGGTTTGAAGTTTATCCAGAATATACGCAGTATTCGCGGAAAATACGAGGAATTGAATATTCTAGTATCGCACTTTCAAATTTACATATTCTTGCCTTCACTCAGAGACATGGTTCAATAACGACATTGCAGACGCTAAAATATCTCTCTCAGGATATAAGATTATCAGATACGATCGACCAAAGGGTGAAGATGGTGGGATTGCAGTGTGAAGTGAAGCCTTGGAGTTAAGACTGGCTCATAGCTGCTGGAGCTTATCCCGGTTTCTGTAGCATGAAGAGGCAAGAAGTATTTCTACTTCCCCTGGACGGGATGCTAGTCCATCGCAGGTCACTCCCCCGCAAGTTGTAAGGTTTCCCCAACAATTTGCCGCTACCCATTCCTACACCTGTGTGGAGAGAAGCCCTGTGAGAGTAAAGTGTCTTGCCCAAGAACACAATAGAATGTCCCCGGTCCGGGCTTGAACCCGGACCGCTCCCTCCGGAGTCGAGCACACTAACCATGAGGCCACCCTGCCTCCCATGGGATTGCAGTGTACATCAAATAATCTCTATCCGTAATTCGGAGGGCTGATCTAGAAAAACAATTTCCGGGAGAATGCACTTTGCACGAGATCCGGGCATGTTTTTGCTAATGCGGTCAGTAATTGAGTAACTGCACAGACAGCTAGCTTTGTAGTAGTAGTAGTAGTAGTAGTAGTAGTAGTAGTAGTAGTAGTAGTAGTAGTAGTAGTAGTAGTAGTAGTAGTAGTAGTAGTAGTAGTAGTAGTAGTAGTAGTAGTAGTAGTAGCAGTAGCAGTAGCAGTAGCAGTAGCAGCGGCAGCGGCAGCGGCAGCGGCAGCGGCAGCGGCAGCGGCAGCGGCAGCGGTAGTAGTAGTGGTAGTAGTAGTAGTTGAAGTGGTAGTAGTAGTAGTTGAAGTAGTAGTAGTAGTAGTTGAAGTAGTAGTAGTAGTAGTAGTAGTTGAAGTAGTAGTAGTAGTAGTAGTAGTAGTAGTAGTAGTAGTAGTAGTAGTAGTAGTAAATCGCTTTATTTGCATGACCGCAAGATTTTACAGTATTGCAAAAGCTAATTAATTAATAACAAAACAAGGTTAATAGTGATATTGTCCTAAGTTACATCACTTTCATTAGCTAATAGGAAAGTATCACGAATATTTGTACATGAGGAAATGAACTTCATTACTAGCTTATTTACACGATGATCATTAGAGTTCATAAGTAGTTTTATGCTTTCAGAGGTTGATTTCCTTTCAAAGTCAGGTATTATCTCATTGATTCGAGTTAAGAAAGTCTGCCTCTGAAAGGAGTATCTGCTACATTGAAACAAGAAATGAGATTCATTTTCCACTTGATTTGACTTGCACAATGGGCATAATCTGTTTTCCCTTGGTATATGATCTCTCTGATACCGACCTAGTTCAATCATAAGTTTGTGATTACTTACTTTAAACTTCACTAAATTTCGCCTTTCATTAAAATTTCTTAGCTGGTGTAAGTAAACGGATGTAGAGTATTCATCTTTAAAAACTTTGTAAAATTCTAATTTCTTTGAATGTTCAACAGTGTGTTGCCAGAAATATATATATTTCTCCTTCATATAGGTTGAATATCGCTTAACTGTGTCATTGTCAAAAGATTCAAGATCTACATTAGTTGAATGGTATTGTTCGATCATGTTTATGAAATTGGAATAAAATCCCGAATTATTAATAGAGTGAAGGTTCTTCGACATGAGGAGAGCTTGTTTGACTATAGAAGAATCATTTTTGTTGTTTAGATAAACAAAATATTTCATAATTTTTTGATTAATTGGGACAATTAGTGGTAATCTTCCTAGTAGTAGTTGAAGTTGTAGTAGTAGTAGTTGAAGTAGTAGTAGTAGTAGTTGAAGTAGTAGTAGTAGTAGTTGAAGTAGTAGTAGTAGTAGTTGAGGTAGTAGTAGTAGTTGAGTAGTAGTAGTAGTTGAAGTAGTAGTAGTAGTAGTAGCAGTAGCAGTAGCAGTAGCAGTAGCAGTAGCAGTAGCAGTAGCAGTAGCAGTAGCAGTAGCAGTAGCAGTAGCAGTAGCAGTAGCAGTAGCAGCAGTAGTAGTAGTAGTAGTAGTAGTAGTAGTAGTAGTAGTAGTAGTAGTAGCAGTAGTAGTAGCAGTAGTAGCAGTAGTAGCAGTAGTAGTAGTAGTAGTAGCGGTAGTAGTAGCAGTAGTAGTAGTGGTAGTAGTAGCAGTAGTAGTAGTGGTAGTAGTAGTGGTAGTAGTAGTAGTAGTCGTAGTAGTAGTCGTAGTAGTAGTCGTAGTCGTAGTAGTAGTCGTAGTAGTAGTAAATCGCTTTATTTGCATGACCGCAAGATTTTACAGTATTGCAAAAGCTAATTAATAACAAAACAAGGTTAATAGTGATATTGTCCTAAGTTACATCACTTTCATTAGATAATAGGAAAGTATCACGAATACTTGTACATGAGGAAATGAACTTCATTACTAGCTTATTTACACGATGATCATTAGAGTTCATAAGTAGTTTTATGCTTTCAGAGGCTGATTTCTTTTCAAAGTCAGGTATTATCTCATTGATTCGAGTTAAGAAAGTCTGCCTCTGAAAGGAGTATCTGCTACATTGAAACAGGAAATGAGATTCATTTTCCACTTGATTCCACTTGGACAATGGGCATAATCTGTTTTCCCTTGGTATATGTTCTATCTTCGAAAAAATCTCGTGACAGTCTAGAATAATGGTCCTTAAACACCGTTCAAATCAGTGTGAATCAAAAGTATGCTTTATTCAAAAGTATGCTTCATTTTTGTTTGGCTTAGGCATTATTCACTCGGTAGGGGTGAATAATGCTCATTATTAAAAACTGGATCATTGGATAATGCAATTCGAGAGTTTTGATTGGCTAAGCCATCATCGTATATGAGCCATTATACCATGATCTACAAAAATGGCGAGCGTATGCGTGATTTTTTGGGCCTCATTGTTTTTACTATAGTGTAGTTTTCTATATCTTGTTTAGGGGCGTTTTTAATAAAACAATTATTCCACTCGCACTTGTTGGATATGAGATGATTATAGCCAACTCGGCGCTACGCGCCTCGTTGGCTATCTATCATCTCATATCCAACGCGCGCTCATGGAATAATTGTTCATTAGGCAGAGATAGCGAACCAATCAGATTGCTTAAAACACCAAGATCACTGAGTGTGTATATACTAAATATATTTCTCCTTCATATAGGTTGAATATCGCTTAACTGCGTCATTGTCAAAAGATTCAAGATCTACATTAGTTGACTGGTATTGTTCGATCATGTTTATGAAATTGGAATAAAATCCCGAATTATTAATAGAGTGAAGGTTCTTCGACATCAGGAGAGCTTGTTTGACTATAGAAGAATCATTTTTGTTGTTTAGATAAACAAAATATTTCATAATTTTTTGATTAATTGGGACAATTAGTGGTAGTCTTCCTAGTTCGGCTCTACACGCTGAGTTAGAGGCCTTATTGTTAACTTCTAAGTAGCGTTTACAGAATTTGAGATGAATTTTTTCTATTGCAGAATTGTCCCATTTTTAAAGTCCTGTTTAGTGTACATCCCCCATACCTCACTGTTGTAGCTTAAGATCGGGAATATCATCGTGTCAAAAATCTGTTATGCGGTCTTGGGATTTAGTCTATGAAGAAGTGTATGTTTTCGTATACTAGAGAAAGCGTGTAGAGCTTTTTCTTTTAAGTGTTCTTGTGCAAGAGTAAAGTTTCCTGTTGGAGTTAGACGTGTACCTAAATAGGTGTATTCTTGAACAATTTGAATCGTTTCGGTGCCTATTTTGAAGTTTGTGTCAACAGATTTCCTTGGGCGTTTTTGAAATATCATTATTTTTGTTTTCTTTGGGTTGATTTTTAACATCCATGTTTCGCAATATGAAGAGAACGCGTTCAGACAGTTTTGTAACCCTATTTTGGATCTTGACAGGATAATCAAATCATCTGCATATAGGAGTGAGTTTATTTTGGTTCCATTTGGAAGAACGAATGGATCAGAAATCGTGTTTTCGAATAAATACGGCAAATTGTTGATATATAGGTTAAATAAAAGGGGGCTTAAAATACATCCTTGACGTACACCTCTTGAGTATGAGAAAGATCGAGTTTTGTTTTCTCCGATTCTTATGGAACATGTAGAACTGCAATAAAGGGTTTTAATCAGGTTGTAAAAGTGTCCTCCTATATTGATCTTGAGTAGTTTGTAGAACAACCCCTCGTGCCAAACGGAGTCGAAAGCTTTACGAAAATCTACGAAACAAGCATAGACTTTTTCCTTATGGTAGTGGACATATTTGTCTATTAAGGTCCTCAGCGTGAAAACATGATCTGCAGTACGGTTTTCGGGCAGAAAGCCAATTTGGGAATTATGTAATATCTTGTTTTCTTCAAAGTACAAATATAGTCTTTGATTTAAAATGGAGCTAAACCATTTTTCCAAGGCAGCTAGATACACATATGCCTCTATAGTTTGTTGGGTTACTCTTGTCACCCGATTTGTAGATCGGAGTTATAAGGCCTTGACACCAAATATCTGGCATTTTCCCAGATTGCAGAATAAGATTAAAAAGTTTGATATAAACAGGCATAAGCGATTCAAGGCTCGCTTTGATCATTTCGTTTCTAATTTTGTCAACGAATGGGGATTTCTCATTCTTTAATTTCTTCGCTGCTTGGCGTATTTCTTGTTCAGTTATCGTATGATCTAAATAGTTAAGCTGTTCTTTTTCTTCTTCCAATGATTGCAACTCATTATAGATTTCTTGTTGTTGTATGGAAGTTCTCGGGTCTTTAGAGTGTAAAGATTGAAAGTGGTTGAGCCACGTTTCCTCCGAGATAGGGGCGGGGACATTTTCGACAATGGTATTGTCCATTGACTTTAAACAATTCCAAAACGATGCGTTGTTGGGATTTAATCCTAGTTCGTCGAGTTTTAGAGATTTTTCAGTCTGAAATGCTCTCCTCTTTGAGTCAAGAAGCTTTTTGGCAAGGTTTTGTGAAATTTCTCCGGTAACTCAGAGTTAAAGGGATCACGATGTTTTTGATTTGATACTTTCCGTAACTCGTGTCTTTTTAGACGGCATTCACGGTCGAACCATTTTTTGTTAGCCGTTGCCTTAATACGTTTGCGAGATTTTTTGGTTTTAATCTTGAGGCAGATTTTTGATGTCGCAGTTAGAATGTTCACAGTATCGTCCAATGAGACGTTCACGTCTTCAGTGTGTCGTTCCATATATTCCCTTATTAGGATTTGGATTGATTCCGTGCGTAACCTGTTTCTGAATTTTAAATACGAGTCACTTTCCCAACAGAATTGGCGTGGTAGACTCGTTAATCTATCGGTAGAACTTGAATGTTGGGTATTGTTTGTTGGTAAGCTGTTGTTTACATTCAGCCATGCGACGATGGCACTGTGGTCCGATAAGTAAGATGGTTGCTTAACAACAAAACTGTTAACATTAAGTAATGTATATTGAGCGCATATTACGTAATCAATAACGCTTGTCCCGTTTTTCCCATGAAAGGTGGGTCTACCTAGAGTATCACCATTAGTTCTGCCATTAATTATTCTTAAATCAAGGTTTTTACAAATTTCCAGTAGTCTTTTTCCATGACTGTTTATGACATTATCAAAACTACTTCTTTGAGCTGGCTGAAATGTTGATTCTGACTGATCATTAGAGATTACGTTGTTGCCCTCCATCTTGCGAGACAGTATTTTCCGGTCCTTGAATTAAAGTCTCCCATGTCTTGTTCTAGCTGATCAGAAATTTCGGGATCAAAATATTTCGAGTTGCACGGGGGTATATATATTCCACAAACGTGAATATCCTTCATTGAATTTAAGAGATCTTTCTTGATTGTAAACCAAACATAATTTTGCGTTGATTTTTTGATTAAAATATTTTTTCGAGTTTGTTCTTAAAGAATAAAGCTATTCCTCCAGAGTTCCGACCACCTTTTCTCGATTGGTTAGGGGTAGAACATTGCACAAATGATTTATATCCGGTCATTTCCAAATCAGTACAATTGCCAATTTCGGTAAGTAGTATAAAATCACAGTTATCAATAACATTCAAAAAATCAGGGTTCTTTAATTTGCTTCCAAGGCATCTGGAAGATAATCCGTTGATATTCCAAGCACAAAAGGACAATTTGCTTGAAATATCGGGGCAAACTTTGGTACCAATAGTAGATATCTTCATTATTTCCTCATTATACTGGTATAAAATTTGTAGTAGTATTACGTTAAGTGTCTCAGTGTTCGAATAAAGTCACATGGTTAATTAAACAAATGATTTTACAAATCGTAGAAAGGATATGATTCCTGCGGTATTGTATTTGTTACACTGCTGGATGGGTGGGTCTCTTCACGGGCAGTTTCCATTTTTCCAGCGTGCGGAAGTGTTTGATGCGGTGCGTTGGGATACTGATGAGGGGCAGCTGGCGTTTGATTCGGTGCAGCTTGGTGTGGCGCAGGGGTTATTTGTTGCTGCAGTCGTGGTTTAACTAGTGGCATTGCCTGAGGACGAGTCTGAGGGTCGTATGGCCAGTGATAGGTGTGAGGAGGTGTGTTCTTGATGGCGTGGCTGAATGATGTATGACGCAATAGTGACGTAGTAGTAGTCGTAGTAGTAGTCGTAGTAGTAGTCGTAGTAGTAGTCGTAGTAGTAGTCGTAGTAGTAGTCGTAGTAGTAGTCGTAGTAGTAGTCGTAGTAGTAGTAGTAGTAGTAGTCGTAGTAGTAGTAGTAGTAGTAGTCGTAGTAGTAGTCGTAGTAGTAGTCGTAGTAGTAGTCGTAGTAGTAGTCGTAGTAGTAGTCGTAGTAGTAGTCGTAGTAGTAGTCGTAGTAGTAGTCGTAGTAGTAGTCGTAGTAGTAGTCGTAGTAGTAGTCGTAGTAGTAGTCGTAGTAGTAGTAGTAGTAGTAGTAGTAGTAGTAGTAGCTGAAGTAGTAGTAGTTAAAATAGTAGTAGTTAAAATAGTAGTAGTTGAAGTAGTAGTAGTTGAAGTAGTAGTAGTAGTAGTTGAAGTAGTAGTTGTTGAAGTTGTTGAAGTAGTTGAAGTGGTTATGACTAGCTAGGAGCAGTAGACTCAGTCCACGACTAAGGTAGACGTCTGCTGACGAATTACCGTCAACATTTGCATGAAACTACTAGATGAAGACAACAAGTCATCTTTAATGGCTAAAAATTACATTTTTTATTAAAAACGTTAAAACCAACCTTGTGATAAATACTTGCAGGAAAAAGCTGTCAAATTAAGCAGTTCAGCGATTATTCTGTTACAGTACACTTAATTAAGTCTGCTTTAGCTTGCCAACAGTAGATATGTTTTCTCCCAGACTTACATTAGGCGGATCCAGACCTTGGGCTAAGTGGGGACCCGCTCTGTTTTGGTTGCCCTGCCGGCTTTTCTTCCTTCTGCGATTTTCTTTGTTCCCCAAAAATAACTGGTGGTCCCCCGGGCCCCTCCCTTACATCCGCCGCTGGAAGTTTAACATTGGTTTCCGCGTTTCCTGTTATACTTTAACTTATAAGATAGTTTTTTCTCGATACATTCCTGGTATTCTCTTTCTTCACATTTGCTATTTTTCGTCTCTACCCATTTGATCCGTAGGGTCTTCCCAGCGTTTCTTTGACCGAATTTTTGTTTTACAAACTCATCAATCTTCAAGTTTTGTTCTTTATGCTCCTGTAGCCGCCTTCGAATGTCAGTGGTCTGCCCCACATACAAGTAACGAACAACAGGAACGCCTCTCTGTACCCTCTCGACACCTATGGTGTAAATACCCTCAGCCTCGGGTGCTTTGTCAAGATCACGGGCGTACGATTTCCATTTTCTTCTGGCTAGATTTTTACATACTGGGGAGGTCATCTGAAGGATGAAATTGTTGCAAAGAATTAAGGTGGCTCCCTAGAGTATTTACGTAGACCCTCGCTATAGAGCGCGAGTTAGAAAAGCTAATTTATCTTAAAGTTTTCCCTGTAGAGATCTACCAGTATGGATACTGTTGAAATAAGGCTTATTTTTTGGTTGTTTATGTTTGGATTAAGGCCGTTACCCTGGCAACATCTCATCTAATGACAGTTACATATATTCCTCATTTTGGCCTAAACTCCTTAATGTCTACACTTTCCTTCGGTGAAATTTTTTCATACTTTGCCACATCGTGGAAATGATATTGCCTAACATTTTGAATCGGTAAAAAATCAAGGTTGTTCAGACGGTTTTTCTAATATTCCAATATTAGATTAACTCTGACAGATTTTAACAAAAATAAGGTACTTTATAGGAAATGTATGTGGTTACAACTCCCCCAAATCTTAAAAAAATTCACCGAAGGAAACGTGAGAAAATGTACTGTGAGTTTTGCTCTTTTTGCTCATATTGATGTCATAAAAATCGGAAAACACTGATGTTTTCCTTTGAGCGCGCGCAGATTACTTGACACACATATATAGTGGAAGTTCTGTTACCGGGGGTTGTGTATTCACGCCGGCTCGCAAACTCGCCGTCGGGAATACACAGCCCGGGTAACAGAACGTCCCACTATATATGTGTGTATAGTAAAACACGGCGGCCAATTTGTGTAATAGAAATTATTTCTATTTAAAGAAATGTGGCTTCTGTATAGAAGCGATGGCTGCTGCACACTTTTCGAGAGATGTTCTTGAAATGTTTTACGGATCAAGTTTACAAGAGGATCAACAAAGGCTAATGCCACCAATCAGACCCGAGAGAGGGTTCGATTTTGAAATTGTGATCAACAATCTTAATGGGTGGCTTAATGTATGGAAAATGACAGTTCCAGGAGGTAACAGAGACCTCTTGAAATTTTTCCAAAAAGCAAAAAAATAGATTTATCGACGTTTGCCAACATGAGGTTGTGACTTTGAATGGTGTAAAAATACAATTTGGGCTTCTTGTGAGATTTTATATGAATCGAGATGAAGAAGTCAGGTACATGGAACATTATTTTGAGCAGAAGCCGCCAATAATCTTGAACGAGCATAACATTGACACATTGAACCATATGATAAATCAGTGGGTTGATGAATTGAAAGGCGAGATAGAATCCTGGTCACAAAAAGGATCGGGCTGGGCTATTGACGAAATTTTGAAAGCGTATATCAACGTCGTGAAATATCAACCACTGCGAGACGGAAGCTATATGGTCTTGCCTCAAAAGCTTAAAAACAAGAAAGCAATTCTTAGCATACAAAACAGAGACGACGAATGCTTGAAATGGGCGATTCTAGCTGCATGCTTTATTTCCTGCACCAAGAGGCAGAAACCCGATAAGACCATCAAGCTATCCAACACAAGATGACTTGGATTTTACAGGAATTGATTTTCCAACGCCAGTATCACAGATAGACAAACTTGAAAGGCAGAATCCAAATCTTGCAATCAAGATCCGCTGCTTGTGCCAAACTTTAAAGACTCAGTGAGAGATCACGATCACATGACCGGAAAATATCGCGGGGTAGTGCATAATGAGTGCAACTTCAAGCTGAAACTAAACCATAAAACGGCGCCAATACCGGTTATTTTTCACAACTTTAAAGGTTATGATGGTCATTTGCTGATGCAGGCAATGGCCAGGATGCAGGGGGAAATAAAATGCATCCCAACAAATACTGAAAAATACATCTCATTTTCTCTGGGAAATTTGAGATTTATAGACAGTCTGAATTTTCTTCTGAGCAGCCTTGACAAGCTGGTGAAAGGAAGCGACGAGTTCCCAATCACAAGGAAAACGATTCAAGATCCAAGAAAGCAGCGGCTGCTCTTGAAGAAAGGCATCTACCCGTATGAATACATCGACTCGTTTGAAAGGTTTGGCGAAACAAAACTCACGGAGAAAGAAAAAGTTCTACTCAAGCCTTAGTGGCAGCGGCATAACAGACGAAGATTACTCGCACGCGCAAGAAGTTTGGAATGCGTTTGGATGTAAGACGATTGGCGACTACCATGACTTGTACGTTGCCATTGACGTGATGCTGCTGGCCGACGTATTTGAGAATGTTACAAAGGTTTGCCAGGAGAAATACGGGCTGGACCCGGCCCATTATTACAGCGCTCCAGGACTGAGTTGGGCCGCGCTCTTGAAAAAGACGGGAGTAGAACTCGAGCTTTTGACAGATTTGGATATGCATCTTTTTATCGAGAGAGGGATGAGAGGTGGTATATCTATGGTTAGAAAGCGCTACGCGAAGGCGAACAACCCGCTGGTCGAAGGATACAACCCAGGAAAACCAACAAATTACATCACTTACCTAGATGCAAACAACCTCTACGGAAGGGCAATGAGTTTGCCTTTTCCGAAGAAAGGCTTTCACTGGAAGCGCGTAATGCGCACGGAAGAGCAGATCATGAAAATGAAACTGAACTCAAAAAAGGGCTGGATTTTGGAGGTAGATCTGGAGTACACCGAAGAGCTGCATGACAAACACAATGACTATCCGCTAGCACCAGAAAAGAAAGCAATAAGGATAGATCAGATGTCTGAATACCAAAAGCGTATGATGAATAGACATGCCGAATACGGAGAAGCTGGTGCTGACGCTCGAGGACAAAGAAAAGTATGTGGTCCATTACAAGAACCTGCAGTTCTATCTCAGTCAGGGAATGCGCCTGAAAAGGGTTCACCGAGTGATTGAGTTTAATCAAGAGCCCTGGATGGAACCGTACATCAGGATGAACACAGAGTTCCGCAGGAAGGCAAAAAGCGATTTTGAAACAGACTTCTACAAACTGATGAACAACTCAGTGTTTGGCAAGACGATGGAGAATCTGCGAAACCGCGTGGATGTGAAGATTGTAATGACCTGGGAAAATGACAAGATCCGCAAGCTGGTGTCTAGCCCCTCTTTTAACAGGTTTACAATATTCCGAAACGACATGGCAGGAATTCACATGAACAAAACGCGGCTGGTGCTAAACAGACCTGTGTACACAGGCATGACGATTCTCGAGAACAGCAAGATCTTGATGTACGACTTTTACTACAACCACCTGAAAGGCAGATATGGGCCGAAGTGCAAGCTAATATACACAGACACAGACTGCCTGATCTTAGACATCCAGACGGACGACGTCTACAGCGACATTAGAGAAGATTGGAGCCTGTACGACACCAGCAACTATCCGAAAGACAACCCGCTATTCAGCCCCATCAACAAAAAAGTATTAGGCAAGATGAAAGACGAGTGCGGAGGTTTAGCGATAAAAGAAGTGGTGGCGGTAAGGCCGAAGATGTACTCGGTCCTGTAAGAAGGCAAAAATAATATAAGGAAAGCGAAGGGGGTAAAAATGAATGCGATCGAAAAAGAGATAACCCATGAGCATTACAAAGAAGCCCTAATCAAGGGGAAAGAATATATGCACAAAATGAAAACCTTGAGGAGTGCGGGCCACGAGATGAACGGAATGTGCATGAACAAGATCTCGATCTCTCCATTTGACACGAAGCGATGGATAGCAGATGACGGCGTGCGCGCGTTAGCATATGGGTACAGAGCAATCAGGCGGAAGGAAGCTGTGTATTAGGCGGCACAACCAACAGCTCTTCACGAACAAAGCCGCTCTTGGGCCCGTCAGACAAATAATAGACAACCGGCTCATTAGGCTTAGTCACATTTCTTTTAATCTGGTAGACTTTCAAAGACCAAATGGAATCAGTGGCTCTTTTTGTCCCGCCTTCAAGTTCGCCGGGTTGATACAAATATCTCACATTGAAAAGACGGGGCATTTTTTGTTCTTTCAATCCAACAGGCCTCGAATATTTTGTTGACGGTTTTGAGGCAACCGCTTTCTCTTTGATTGCAACTGCTGGCTTTTTGCCGATGAGACTTGTCACCTCATTGTTTAGCGCATTGACAACATCGGGGAGCCTTTTGACCCATTCAGTAGACCGCATGACCTCAGGTGAAAGCATTTCTACAGCATACTGATGGCCAAACAGGCGCTCGGCAAGTGTGCGGTTGAAACGCTTGACAATGGCCTGATCGCTGTGAATTTCAGTGCGCCCACGGCGAATAAATGTTTTGTGGTTTCCATTTCTTTTGTCACGCTTCCCATGAACTCGCGGCCAGGATCAACCTGCAACATCTGAGGCCAAGTCAAAGGACTGCGTCGGTAGATTGACTGGAAAGCTTTTGCAACCTCAGCAGAGTCTTTCGAGGTCAGAGGCTCTGCTTCTTTGTAACGGCTGGCGATATCGACAACAGTCAGTGCGTATTTGTAAATCTTTCTTCCACGTTTGTCATGGGGCAGAAAAAGAAGGTCCGCCTGATGGACCGAGTTAGGTGTCGCCACATCAAATTTTGGGCGAGGAACGTGTCGAGGCGCAGGAAGATAGATCTGCCAGAGAGTTTGCCTGATAAGCCAACGTTTGGCGGCATTTTCAGGAACTTTTGCAGCCTCTGCTAATTTTTTAATTGCAGAGATGGCTATCCAGTAGCCCTGGGGGCTGTAGTATATTTTGGCAAGCTTGGCATCCATTTATTTATATGCTAAAAAAAGTTTAAAGGAAACGAAAAGCCGCGTATCCAAGCGCAACTACGCTACCACCAACAAAAAGAAGCTGGTCTTGTTTTTGCTGCTCGCTTGGCTGATAATAGTCTGAGAAATTCGGCTTTTTAGGCGTCGTCAATTTATAGTCAGGATGCGACTGGTTGTAGAGCTTGAACGCGTAACCAGTGTTCGTGAAGTTCTGCTTCGCCTGATCTTTAATTTCTCTGTTGGTTTCAATCCAGTCAAGGAGCTGCGTGCGCTCGCGAGTGTAATTTGCCATATCTTCTTGATATTTTTCGAGTGCCTTGTCATGACGCGTTTTTTCTGCTAACGCTGCCTTTCCAAGGCCACTCAAATATTGTGCGAGATAGTTGCCGCCAGTGAAAGCTGCCGCATTGATTATCGCCCCGCCGATCATAATCGCAATGCTGGCCATTTTATAAACAGATTATATCTTTAAACGTAATCAGGAAGAATATCTTGGTTCTGGAGATAGTTTTTCAGCGCGATGCTGCCAGCCATTACAGCGGTGAACTTGGCATAGTTCATGATATTGGTGCTAGGGTCAGCTGTGAAGTACTCTTTTGCGACCTTTCGTGCAATCCAGCCGATGCCAGCAGCTAAGACAGTCAGAGTTGCAGCTTCCATGATTGTTTTCACAAGCTTGTTGTCAGACATGTTTCATATATCAAAAAATTATTTTTTCAATTCGTATTTTCTTCCAAGGATTCATCATAAAAAGGCTCTTGAAATTCTTTTGGGCAGGGAGCGGCTTCAGTTTCTTCTGGCGAAGTAGAAATGATGTGCCAGACCATTTTGAAAGCCTTTACTGTGAAGTTAATCCAGACCAAACCTATTCCACTGACGGCAGCAGTTTTGATTAAGGCAAGAGGGATGTCAACTTTTGGCATTGTATATCAATGTGGATTAAAAAATTCAATTGGTCAGTCACACCTCTCAATCGTCCAAGCCTTTTCACCAATTTTTTTGTAAATGTAATTTTTTATCTCAAACTCATGTCCTATCTCAAATTGATCATCACCAGGAATTAATTTTTCTGCAAACCAGCTCTTTTCAGATATCTTTTTGTAAATGATCTCATTTTTTGAAAAGTGTACCCAATTTTACAAAGGTCGTCGGCTTTCTATAAAGTGTCTTCAAAGGGATGTCTATCCCAAAATGTTTCTTCTTCTTCTTGTGTAAATCTATCCATGATGGAAAAGCACATTTTTGAAAAAAACTTTAACGCGCCATATACAGCAAAAAAAAATGAAACAAGACTGTTTGGATGTTTGATTTATCCATTTATAAAAACAAAGAGAAAGTTCAATCCATCAGACGGATGCCTCCTTTTGGCTCAACATCAACAGGTGATGGCGGAGGCGCGGGAGGTGTATTATCAACATCCTGAGGCGCTTTTTTGGCTGTTAACAGGCTTTTGATGTCTTCGCGTTTGTAGTAGATACCGGCCAATGAAACTAAAATGCTGATGACACACAGCCATTGTGTTGTTGTTGTTAGAACGTTTTTGGTTGATGGAGTGTCAGACGGTGGTGGGTCGGCCACAGGCGCATCTTTTTTCAGCTTATTGTTTGCGAGGATGATCTGAGCCTCAGCTAAAGCCTTTTTTTGTTCCTCGCGAGCCTGTTTTGTTTTCGCAGCAATAGCTTTGCCGGCTGCCACACGTTTTGGGGTTTTCTGCTTTGTGGTTGGAGTTTTTGAAGTCACTTGTTGAGTCATGTCTTCTGAATCAGCCATGACGTATATTAGTGAATAAATTATATTTAATTGATAATTACCAACCAATGTTCAGCAATTACTCAGAAGTTACTGGGGATTGCTTAGCATTTGGTACTTCATCAACTCCAGTAAGAGGATAGCCGTCTGAATCACGAGAAGGGTGGTGGTGTGTCTCATTATCGCTGCTGAAATCGACATGTTTTGCCGTGATCAGAAACGCGTTGGCAAGTGCGAGCAGACGTCCGCATCTCAGAGCGATCCCACCAGACAGATCAGAAAGCTCCTTTGTGATTATGTAATCGTTTTTCAGCTCATTCTGCCGAGCGTCGGAATCTTTTATTGTAACTGCCATGCTGAGTACTTTTACGGAAAACGAAAGGATGCTTTCACTCAAGGTTTCAGTTGTCTTCGCGCCAACGTAGGTCTCATACCTTTTGCTGTACTTCATGACGTCTTTGTCTTCTAAACGCTTAATTTGATCGTGTGTCATATTCACGCCGATGGCTTCCTTGCATTTGCCTGTGGAAACCAAGACCGCAAGCTGTTCACGGAGAGATGGAATATCAGGACCAGGCGCTGGCAAACTTGTTGGCTCAGCTTCTAGCAGGGCCATGACTTCAGCCATTGGATCATTTTGTTCTGCCATAATATTCAATCAGTTTTTTATTTCAATAGACCTTTCCCGCATTCCACTTCAATGCTTACGAACAATAGCACCAGAGCGAGGTTGGGGTGGACATTTTCATACATTTACTGTATTTTTGTCCACCCCAACCTCGACTCGGTGCCATTGTTTGTTGGAATGCGGGAAAGGGCTATTGGCAAAAAAAAAAAATTTTTTTTCAAAGTTTTATTGTATTTGCAATTTTTTATCTATTTTTTTTTCTCAGCACAAATCCAACTCATTTCAGAAAAATGTCAGCATTAATTCATTTTGAGAATTTGAACACGGGGTACTCATAGCATCTTTCGGAAGTTTTTGTCCCTTCATATTTTTTGAAGTTTGTTTCTGATCGGCGATTTTTGAGATCCCAAAACAAGACGCGGGCGCATAGTACATCTTCACACATTCTTTTGTTTCAAGAGTGATCACGCTTATCGGTCTGCCATAGCTGTTTTCTCCTCGATATTCAATGCCGTGATATTTGTAGACGCCATGACGCATGTCTCTCCATCTCAATATTTTTTCGGCTTCTTCGAATTTCAACTGTTGCTCCATTTTGCATTAGTGCTGCTTTTGTTCAATAGATTTACAAAGAGCAAATTCACGGAGTAAAAATACGACGGCATAATGATCATGATTGATGAAGTAGACTTCATGTTTATTTATGAAGTCAATGAAATCTTCATTTTTATTGAGTTCTTCGAAAATTTTTAAGAACCCCGAGCTTTCTAAAAAGGCCCTTACAGCCTTTTGATAGATTCATCAAAATCAAAACCCACCAGAGTTTTCGGATCTTGTCATTTAACCGAAGTTTTTCACTTATTTGATTGAAGTCTTTATCGAAAAACATGTCGCAAAATCTTTTCAAATCTTCCATGATGCAAAAGTGCTACTTATGCTCAGTACATACAGAAAGGGTGGCGCAGAGAAAAAATGAAATGGGCGAACTTGCGCTCTTTTAGCATTGCAATCATCTGCTTCAGTTCGTTATGAGAAAGCTCGCCAGCGTATTCTTCGAAGATTGCCTTCGTGGTCTTGGCCGAGGGCGTGTAGAAAAGAACGATTGCTGCCACGTTTTCTCGCAAAGGCTTTGCTATGCTAGAAAGCTGTTGGGTCAGCACCCATACACTGATGCCTGCTTGGCGAGCAGAAAATCCGAGCTTGACAAGCTCCCCTGTCCGGCCTTTCACATCTTTTGATGCGGCCCAGTCATCAAGTACGATGAGAGTGTTAGTGCCTTCGAAAAAAGAACTAGCCACTTTCAGCAAGAGTTCGACCTGGTGCTGCTCGCAGAAGATGACCTCCAGACGTGGATCCCTCTCACCAAATCGGTCTAGCGTTTTGTTGTGAGCGAAGGTTGGGCATATTAGCACGATGTAATCAAACTTGCCATTGAATGGGCCGCAGAGCTGATTCACGAGAAACTGTGTCTTGCCAGAGTTAGTAGGGCCAACAATTAATGCATTGAATGGAATGTTGCCAGGATCCATTTTAGTACTGCACAGATTCTAACTGTCTATTCTGAATGTTGAACTGGGAGTCAGAGAAGAGAAATACATGACAGTCAATTGTTCCAGATCCCTTACGTTCTCGATCGATTTCCAGCAGGATGGCGTCTGTGCTGTTTACGAGAGTGGTGCCGCTGCCGTGCATTTTTTGACTGGCCATAGAACGTAGATCAATCAAAATTAAGCCCGAACTTATTGTCGGTGTAGAACTTTTTCAGAGTCATATGCTACGGTTTGTGTTTTTCTTTCATAAAGAAGCGGCTGACCTCCGTCCAAATGTCCTGGCTTTCGATGCCGTTGTTGTACAGCATATTAGGCGAGCCGTTGATCGTTACTGTGACTTTCTTCAAGTCAGAAAAGATGTATTTTCTGAATCCCTTGTTCCCGCAGTGTGCCATAGCCACACTGTTCCGCACTTGTATTTTTTCCTTGCAACAAAATATAATTGGAGGAACAATAACAACTGGTTTAAACGCGTCTTTCTGTTCGCTATTGAAAAACGTGGACTTTTCGCTTTTTGCGAACTCTACAACTGCAGGATATTTCTCAACCAGAACTTTGTGCATCATTCTGCAGTCCGCTTCAGTGCCTTAATCGGATCTCGGAACATCGCTCACCAACAAAAACCTTGGCAAATTATCAAAAGCCTTGATTCTCTCCGCCACGTACCTAGAAATGTAACTCCAACGTCGCGGAACTAATTCGCCAAATTGCTCTGCACCATCGATCAGTAAAGTCTGCATTTCCGTAAAGTTTAGCAGTATTCCTTTAGAGCAATTTTCAAAGTCCCGTTTACTACCTCGCAGCTTTCCGCGCCAAGGTTACTGTCTGCTGGGAACTACCCGCCACGCTAGTTTACCTCTCCTCAAGCTGTCACATACCATTTACATTATCCTAAAATTTACACAAAGCGGCTTTTCCAAAACATTTTACATGTTACTTGTAAAATTCGCATTCACAGCGTATAATTCTTTCGGCGTCCTTTTATGTCACATTGCCCTCTGGCTTTTTATCAACTGGAACAAAACTCAAAGCCACCATATGTACGTACCAGGATGATGAAAGCCGCCTTTTTTTAAAGTTAAATCATTGTTTTCTAAAATCCGTAACACTTTGACTGGTCTCAAAAACTAATTATTCAATTGAAACTTATTGTGTCTCCAAATGAAAACAACAGTAGACGGCATTTTTTAATTAAAATAACTAGGGACCCAAAAAAAATATCTCACCTCTAGAGGCCTAGTTTCGATGTAACATAATCCGCTTTGTTTACAAGGTTCACTCAATTTAGTGTAAGAAAGAGTAATTTCAGTCTGATTAGCTAACCGCCAGATCTTGTTAGATGCGAAGGTCTCGGTGAAGATGTCGCTTTCGAAATATCGATACAGAATCAAGAAGGCACAATCTATTTCGCTCGATTTGCAAAATGTTTCTTCTCCCGAAGTTGGGCGCATGATCAAGGCTTATGCCGATAATACTCAGTGCCCTACGAGTATATTTTTTATCCTCTGCTCTCTACAATCGGCTCACTGATAGGAGTGAAACGGAAAAGCTCTTATACGAATGGATGGACTGAGCCCTCCTGTTTCTGGGTACTTGTCGCTGCCGAAAGGGTGAAAAGAAAACTGCATGTGCAAACCTACTCAAGGAACTGTATACGGAAAAGCATAGAGGAGGACATCATCCAGCGACAATGGATTGAAAACGCGGGAGACGGATCAAACCAGGAGAAACCACCTAAAATGAAGCTCGACCACTTTAGTTTTGAAGCGCTGCACTCCTGCCTGTGCCGTACGCAAGGCAATGCTCTGCTTTAGTATGACGAAATCACCATGTGTTTTCAGCTCATCGATCATTACAAGACTGGATCGCTGGACCGGAAAACTCTTTTGTCGCTGTATGGTGGCGGAGAATGGTCCAGAGAATTCAAAAATGGATCGGCTTTTGTAAAAAGTACTGCGGCGCAAATCGCTGAATACGTTCAACCCTTTTACTTTTGTAAAATGGCAGAGGAAGAAGATGTTAATGCCTTCAATGATCGCTTAGCGATTGTGTGCCCCAAAGAGAAAGAGTCCATGTTTGATGACCATGTTGATCTTCCCGAGCAATACCGAAACACTTTAGGCTCCGTATTCCAGAAGATTTACGAAGCACATCAGGCTCCCAAAGAATACAAATTCAACGAACAAGGCCTGGACTCCTTCAAGATCTACCATGATGACCTGGTCACACGGAAATGCCATGTCCCTGATGATGAAAACAGACGCGGAATTCTTTCTAAAGCCAAAGGCCAAACTGCCCGTCTAGCAATGATTGTGCATGTTTTGCAACAAGAATTTTTAAAAAAATTAAAACCGCGCTTTTTTAACTCTTGCGCTCACAAAAACATTACGTAATATTTAGCAACAACGTTTTGCAACCAAACATTACCCGGAAACAATTTAAAAGATGGTTAGGACTTGTTGCCATATCTCAAACCGCCCTTGGATACCTTGTGATGCGTACACAAAGTAAATACTGACTATAGGTCTAAGCACTGAAAATACTGATTAGGGTTAGGGTTAATGCAAGGGGTTAATGGTTGGTAGACTGCAAAACAGTCGTTTTCGGACGTTTTCGGAAGGCGCGAAGCGCCGTAAGCGTGATCCTCGCTCCAGACTTTTCGTTCGAATATGGACCGTCGCTCGCGTTCGCAAAAAATACGACTGTTTTGCAGTCTAAATCGTTAGCTTCTTTATAGCGTTCGGATTTTCGATATGGTACTTAAATTAAGCCGTTTGGTCGGTAGCGTTTCCTCGGTGGTCTAGTGGTTAGGGTGGAAGACTGCCGTGATAGCGCCCCAGGTTCAAATCCGCCTCGTCACAACAATTTTTTTTTTCCTTTAAAATTGAAGAGACTTGCACTTTGACAACATTTGTTGAGCAGAAACTAAGTCTCTGTGTCAAGAAACTTAGAAATTTCATGCAAGTGTACGTGAATAGGGAGAGGGCGGTTTGAGATATGGAAACATTCTTTGCATGAGACGGGTCTAGCGTTACTTGTTAATCGGAGAATTTTGTTTATGGATTGTCTAAGGATAAAATACCTTGACCTTTCAAACGACTATCAATTTACATATGTTAAAAGGGTTTTCACGACTATGACTAAGTTTTAACTTTTTTCCCCAAAAAATTCCATCATTGCTTCTAGCGAAGTAAACACGATCTTACATTTATCACCGTCAGCGTGTTCCATCATGGCCAGACGTAATACCTTTATAGCGCATTGAATAACCCCTTCGAAAGTGAACAGAAACTAAAATTCCAGATTACAAAATCTTCTGTTTTGCACGCAAAACGAAAATACAGCTTAACTCTGGATAATTTCAGCCTTAGTAGCCAGCAACTGGTCCTAAGTTACATTCTTTGTACTTGCAAATGTCCTGATGTGCATCTCCAACGCAGTTTGGCCCAATTTTGACCAAATAAACATTTCTCACAGACGGCCATGTTCTGTCGGAATAGTTAATTTGCTAACTTGACAAAATGCTCCTGAGCGGGGATATGACGAAAAGAGCTGAGAAATGGCCTGTAATTGGCTGGTGATGACATTATCCGGTGACAACAATAGCCCTTTTCACGGTTAGTTTTTGTGCCTAGTGCTCGTAGAGCTCAAGGCACCATGTTATCGTGCATACGTGTGCGTCCGTAACACTTGCCGTTCGTGTAATATGTCAAGAAGTGTCCTCCCCTTCACTTTTTTGCCTAGTACACGTAGAGGCCTAGTGCTCATAGCGTTCAAAGCATCATGTTATACGTTTGTGACCGTAACTCGGATTTTTGTGCCTAGTGCTCATAGAGCTCAAGGCACCATGTTATCGTGCACACGTGTGTGTCCGTAACTCGGATTTTTCTCGTATTCTTTCGCCAACAACTCAAGACCACTGTCGAGTAATGTTCGTTTGATTTTCGTATTCCGAGAAGACATGACGTAGATGGCAACTTTTTGCTACGATCGCTCCATGTGCTCACGTTGCGCGTTTGTTCAACGACTTTGGTAAGTTTCCTATGTTTAAGGTTTAACTCAACTGCATCGGGGCATTTTCCCGGGAACCACAGTGCTGGTCAAAAATCCTTTTTTTTAACCACAAACTTATTTCGGCAAATATGTATATATGTTTGAAAGGTCGTTGAAATGACCTTTTTGACTACAATAGTTTTTGCTTCTCAGTAAACAAAAATATCCGATTGCAACATCACGCCAAACGCACTCTATGCAAAGAATGTATTCTGATACGCTGACTTCGCAGCGATATATAACTTCTCCGTTAGTTAGCTTCAACATCGGCAAAAGTAAAATCTATTCTTTAACATTCCAGCTTCAGCGAAATCGAACAAAAACCGGCACTAATTAGAATTTTTTGTTACCCATCTGTCGACACTTGTGAGGAACCGAAAAACTTTGAATATTACACGACCCGACGTTTTGGTCAACAAAATCCAGAATTATCACCTTAAGAAGCTGAAAGTTGAATGGGAACATCTTTTTCGAACTATTCTTGAGTGATTTAGACGAAAAAATGATCTCGGCGGGCTACGAAAGACTCGAAAATGAAAACAGAAACAAGCTTATCTGATAAGCCGATAATTATTCAAAATTCCACCAAATAAACATTTCTCTACGATGAGAAAGACATGATTATAAATTGTTACAGTTGATACTTATTTTACAATAAAGTTTCTTGTTGTTGTTGTATCATGTAGTCATTGCAGATGATACTAGTTTTCATATCACTAGGCACATGTAGTCAAAGACTACCTATTTTTCTCATTTGCATTACAATGTAATCCAACGTGGATGTGAGGCAATTTCGGGCTAAAACTACAAAATAGCCCGAAATTGCCTAACATACATGCTAGATTTTATTGTAATGCGAATGAGAAAAGCTAACCGTGAAAAGGGCTATTGGCCGAGTGAGTCGGAGTTTGGGTCTGCTCACCAGCCGTCGAAACGAAAAAAAAAATTAAATAAACCGAAGGCCGAGCAATAAACCGCCCAGCCTCCGGCTGCGCGGTTTAACAAGGTTTTGCTGCCACTACACAAGGAGATTTTGAATGGAACACAGAGATTGATGGCACCACAATGGAATAGGCCAAAGCCATATTGAACTATCTAATTGCACAAAAATTTGAGCTCATGCCACTAGAGATTCGTTTAACGAATTCTTCTGAATCAGCCACAGGCTTAGGCGAAGCACAGTTAAATCAGTTCCCTTTGATTCGGCAGTACGCAATTAAAGTTGCAAAAGTTCTCCTTCACAAGGACACTCCAAGAGTCTCTTCTACGGTTATAGCACAGGAAAAAATTCAACCCCCGCTACCTGTCCCCGATCCTGTCCCGGAGAAATTCAACAAGTTCCCCACGGAATCTGCGGAAAAAATTCTGGAAACCGTTGCATCATATGGCTTTGGGACAATCCAGAAGAAAAGAACCTCGGAACGGGCAAAGGCAATTACTTACTTTCAACGAAACAACCTCCAAGATTTGGGAGACATTCAGAAAAAACTACTCTGCGTTCTTTCTATCAATGAAGAGCAATACGAGTTAGCTACTGTTGGCTAAACAGTATTTGGACTGTGAATTTCACCGCGGAAAGTAAGAACTAGCAACTCGGCTAAGCTAAATAACTTTGAACGTTTTATTCCTTTTTTGAAGTATTACTCATCGCAAAATTGAGTTTCAAGTTTTGTTTTACGTCTAAGTTTGCAATGTAGTATTTTCCAATCAATAGCATATATGGCAACATCGATAATATTATTTTTTTGGCATCAGCATTTAGTGTGTAGTTTACTACCAGTAACTACGAATATACTTCACAAGCATGTAGTAACCTCGGTTGATTACAATTTCAATAAACGCTTGAATCGTGAGTGCTTTGGTCTAGTTATGTTTCGTTGACATGCATGTTGAAATTTGTCTTCCTAATTATGTTAAGGGAGTCCCAAGAATCCACAAAACGAAGTTGCACTGTAGAATTTTTCGAATTTGAAAAATTTTAGAAGTTTTTCAGATTTTGAACCCCCGAAGGGATTGTTTGATAATTTAGAACTTTAGAACGTTTAGAGATTTTAGAAGCCCCAAAGGGATCTTTAGATATTCTAGAACATTAGAGATTTGCCGCTTTGAATTTAGACTTGAACGTTCACGGCTTTAATTTCATATAATTCAAACATAATAGTTTGTTTTCACTTGGTCACGTTTCTTGCTCATAGATATTTCACACTTTTGAAAATTTTTGTGAAAATTTCAAAGAATTGTTCACAATTTTGAAGCTTTTTGTGAAAAGTTGGCGCATGAGCTCTGTGAAGATCTATTAATTTTTCTATGTGAGTAAGAAATAACGAAAGCATCGCCACTGACTTACCTTGACAAGAAAGGAAAGATCAATTTAGACGTCTCTGATAGCTTGAAAATCACTCGACCTCTAACTGTTAACCTATGAAGAAACAGTTTAGAGAACACAAAGGACTAGTTAGGCCTGGTTTAAACGTCGCATTTTACATTCGCCGAATCGAATTGTCAAGTTAAATGCATGTAAAATGCGACGTCTAAATCAATTAAATACGACATGTTTCAATTCGATGCGAGTCAGTCGAATATTCGACTGAAGTTCGGTAATTGATTTAAACGCCGCATTTTACATGTGCCGAATCAAATTGAAATTATGTAAGTAATTTATGTTTGCTCTAATGGGAATTTAAAACACGTCGCTCGCGCTCAGCAATTTTATTCGGCAAAATAATGCGACGTTTAAATCAAATCAGCCGAACGTATTCATTCGAGTCGACTAAAATTAGTATTTGATTCGGTGCATGTAAAATGCGACGTTTAAACCAGGCCTTAGGAAATGGTATAAACACAATTAAATGAGCCATGGTTAGAAGTTTTAATCGAAGTTTGGCGCCGTTCTTTAAACCGACGGCAGGATTCTTGGGGAAAACTCAGGTACTAAATGGCAGAAAAAAAATTCTTGACTGAAGTGGAAAACGCCAGGCCAGGGAAATACTAATTGTAATTTTGTCAGCAATGAAAGACCAGGCAACTCGATCACAATCTATTGCTGCTCGTGTGGGCAGACAAAACTTAGTCTTGAAAATCGAGTCGTGTAGAGTTCTGCACCTTAGAAAACTTATTGCGCTGCTATTAAAATCCACTGATAGATTTTCAACTCAAATATAATCACACCCGATCATTCATTTCGAACTTCAACATTTTATTATAGAAATTATAATTTTCTTCGCTTCTCCACCAGTATCGAAGGGAATTAACGGTGTCAACGCAACTCATGGCATCACTATTCAATTTCCCCCCCAATTATTTGCAACTGACTTATTACAGCTACCGGAAAAGGTAGAAAAAATTTCGATCGGTAGTAGAAACGATAACAAAACACACAAAAGATTGATCTATAATATAGAGACGTTCTCTATACGCCATTTTACAGACCCAGAGCTTCATTTGCCTCCTTTCTTATGATAACTATATTCTTCCCTCCCAAATTAACTAAGGGTTATGTTGTAAAACAGCATACTGAGAAAAACTTACCTGAGCTTGAACGGTTGAGTAGCGAATGAACTTGTCAAGCTGTTTATTTCCACATATATTATTTCCTTTTTACCGTCACTACATTGACATGTATTCAAATTGTAACCAATAAGAAACGCCTAGCATCACATGATCTCAGATCTTATTGGTTGCAAAGTAGATGACATTGCATTGATTTCATGCCTGCTTGCTTCTGGCAGAATGCCCTATCTCTTTTTTTTTTCTAGGAAATGGTCACAGAGCTTCATTTCTTAGAAATATTAAGCGAGTTCAAATTGATTATATTTTTGCTGAGCAAATATAATCTCGGCACTGATTGGACTTTACCAGCGCTTTTCTAAGTGCATCTCAAATACCCTGACATAATTGTTTTCAGGACAGCCTAACAACTCCACTGGTACATGAACATGCTTGTTCGTTATGTAAAACTGTATACAAGGGCTGTCAGAAACAAGAATGCGAGCAGTACGTGTTTGCCAAGTACCGTCGAGTGACCAGCAAAAGAGACCAATAAGTTTAAGTGCAACTGTGGAAATGCACGTGTTTTTATGTTTTATGTACATGTTGTTTGCTTCTCTTTCAGTGAAGAGTACCAAAATCTCGGAGAGAGACTTCGATATAAGGGCGTCCTCAGGCTAGTAACAGCACGTGTTGTTCGACTGAAACGCTAACGGTCTTCACGGAAACTGGTTGTTTCTTTCAATTGTTGAAGTTCCCGTACATAGTAGAGATATCTCATGTTCTTTCCTGTTTCAAATCATGTGCCTTGCTCCCTTGAAGCGAGTAAAATTCATGCCTACAACAAATCACTCAAGCTGCACGTCTTAAAAGTCAACTGAATGGTCTGCCCCCTCTAAAACATTCTTTTATTACAGAAGATGGTTTTCCCTTCGATACCTTTACCTCTACAGAATGCCAGGCTCAGCACATACTTTCAAGTACGTGAAAACTTCATCAGGATGAAGGTCGCATGGACCAGGAATTGACGTAAGTTTAAACGATTACATTTTCCGTCTTGTTTATGGCGAGATGCAAATTAATTATGATGGAGTTTATATGTGAGCCCAAGGCAGACGCGGTTAATTTTGTCCTGATCATGCATGGAAGTACACTGGTACGTTCGATGTCAGCGAAGCTCTGTTCTCATATGTGTCAGCTCATAGATCATTCCTCGTTAGAAATGTTAACAGTTTGTCAAGTCTACTGTACTAGAGTATTGTTTTTTTTTCGGTTTTTCAGTCTTTGCAGTTTTTATTCATATCAAATGCGCCAGACAACTGGTTTGATTACTTTTAGTGAATTTTGCCCGGAGATTTATTATCTAACTCGAGGCGCCCGACCTCAGTGAGACTTACAGGAATGCAACGAAGTTCAAAGAGTAACTTACTTAGAAGTTCATTAATTTTCTATAAGTGAGTAAAAGGTAAGAAATAAGAAAAACTAAGACCTGCCAAATTTTTACTAAAAAAGTTTATAGAACACGATAGGTATAAATGTGGTTAAGTGAAATATGATTATTAAATGTTTACACCATGGTTCTTTTATTTGACCGCCAAATGTAACTCTGAGAAAATAAAATTTCAACTGAACTTAACTGGAAAACGCTAGGCACGGGAAAGACAAACTTGCTTGATTCCCAGTTATCCTGTTAGAATATTTTCCCCGCAGTGAAGATCTCAATTTACAGTTGTTTGTGCTGGTTATTTAATCAGTGTTGAATAGACAATTAGCAACTGGCAACTCGTGTGGCTCGGTTACTCGCTAACCCGTAACCGGTAATAGCTCAGTCCTATACCTAATGGTCGGTTTCAGGTTTGCGGTTAATTGTATTTAAATTGACTGGACATTTATTGTGTTCAAGGTTTCATTGTATAATATCTTTCTGACAACACTTTATCGCGGAACCAAGAACAGTGCCTTCTTTATTCACAGTTAATGTCCTGCTCGTGAAATTGCAGGGTAATTGATTTTCACACGGCTTCAGTATTCGATTATTTACCAAGGTTTGTCGCAACTGCAATTTATCGAGATAAATTTACTCGTAACTGATGTGACACAACGCAGCTAAGGGCATCATCACGATTTAATCGTTCCGGCTCAGTCATTTGCAACTGACTTCTTGTGGATGTCGAGAAAGGACGATAAAGCGGTGGAGTGTTAGTAAAGACCACGCAAAAAGTAAGAAAATGAATTTGACCAAAACTATCGATCATCTAATTCAAAAGAGGAAGTAGTAATCGTACTTTTTGTCACCTAATATTATAAAAACTTGGATCAAGTAAGCACTTCGGCATCTTGACTTTTCTGTTAATTCCACATTTGGAAGAAGCAATTTAAAACAATCTCTGATTAAGGGTCAGTCTTCAAAGTAGACTAGGGTTGCCTACATGATTATTGTAAATTTATTCTTCCCGCAAAATTAAATTAACTGCTATAGCGTAAAACGAGGGAGGAACGAATTTACTTCACACATATCCGTTTTACTTATTTTAAAAATTTACAATTTGAAAGGTGTAACTGCCAAGATCCTAAGGTTGCGCCTTACTCAGAAACTTAACAATTACAGGGGTAGCGATGTGCGAGGCGATAGACAATTCGAACTCAACTTGCTGAGTGATTAGCACACTTCGAGGCTCACGAGTTACACCAGTAGCGACAGCGATGACAGGAGATAAAAATTACGATAGGAAACAGTTCCAAAAATAACTGATGAAGCAGACTTGAAGGTAGCAAAGTTCGTAGCTGCGGTACAGTAAGTAAAACGAAGTAGTGTAGTGTAGTTTCGAACTGAAAACGATAGTTAAATACCGTGAATACAGCTAAGATAAAAAATCCACCATAAGGAAAAAGATGGCGACTGGTACATTTACCTATAATGTTTTGTGCACGAAAACTCTAAAAGAGGGGATAAAAACATAAAGAAAACTTGTAAGTCATTCAAATTTGACTAGAGTAATGCTGTTAGTGTAGGAACGACTGCCCTTAAACCGTATCTTTCTATATGTCCACTGGGCTTAGTTTGGTTCGCAAGGTATTGTGGTACAATGTACAGTCGCCATCTTTTTCCTTATGGTGGATTAACTACCTAGGCATGTACACATACATAATAATCGGTACTTGACGACGCAAAACGGGTGGTTTTTTAGAAAGATTAATACACGTAACTAACAACTCGTAGCAGAAAATGAATGCTGACAACATTTTATTCAAAGTACCGGAATAGTAGAAAAACGGAACTAAAATCTACTAGCACTGAACGTATCTTGATTACGACAACAATAATTTTGTAATTTGGTAAAGATTAAACAATTGATTTCGTAGCGTGACAACACTTCAACATTGAAAAACTAGTCACTTGGCAATAATAACAACTAAACTAAAAGAAAAGAAACTTTCTTTGGTGACGACTCGTACAGACGATAGCAGAAAGTATAGCTCAATGATGTCAAATGGCAGCCTGTAGCTGACTGATCCTCAGATCGTAGCGCGGTTGCGGAATAACTAACTAGTAGAGCTGTTACGTATGAGGCGCCAAAGTGGACAAAAATGCCGTTTAGCAATTTTTCTTTCCAATTACACTGAATATGTTCTAAACTCAAGATTTTTGTCCTGAATTTACATGTCTCATGCCAACTAAGTAAAAAAGTTCATGCTCTTTTTCGTATTTATTTTCTAAACTCTACAGTTGCCTTCTAATTGCAAAGAAAATACGTTCCGAGTAAAAAAGAAATTGTTGAAATGTGTTTTAGGCGTTTTAATGTGCTTATTACATTCTATTTCAAAAAAAGTATTCTAATAATTATTTTTTCATGCCAAGTTGAAAAAAAAAAACTCTGCTCATAAGAATAAAAAAATTATCCCATTCTTAGTCAAAAAATACATTGCAATGGCAAAAATACGTTCTAATTAGTATGCAACTTTTCTCTGTTGAGTTTTTCATGCTGAGCGTAATAATGTGTGCGAAAAACATCTTTTGATTAACATGCAGATTTATGCTCCAAACAGCTGTGCTGGCCAAAAGCATCGTGGACGTTAGAGGTTAATTTCACGCCAAATGTTCGCCTCTACACATCTATGTTTGCCATTTTATGTCGATTAATTAATGGCGAAAAACGAAAACTTAACGTCCGATCTGTGGGAAGCTATTAGCAAAATCAGTTGGCCAATTGCTGGCTCCGCTGACTTCAAGGACGTTTGAAGAATTATCAACCTCGAGCCATGAAGCCCCACAGTTAAACAGACCAACCGTTGACAATGAGGTGAGCGACCCTCAGTCGATCGCTCCCTGGAGGAACGTAAATCATGAGTTCGAAGACCTTTTTACAACGCCCAGGCGCTCAAATAAGCAGGCTAGCCCATCGGGTGTCACGAAAACTCAGACCCCTATTAATAACTTGAGAAAAGGACTTTTCCTTCCTAGACCGTGCTGGCTGGCTTGGTACATACTCGAGAAAATATGTTATTTCTCTAACGTATGCTACCCTAAATTGAACGTTTTAGATAATACAGAAGAATCAAGTATTTGTTCGCCTTTTTTTTCTTTAAATGTTTTCCTGCATACCTGAGTGGGTTCTGGCAGAATGCCCTGTTCATGCCTTCTTTTCTAGGAAATAGTTACAGTGTGTGATTTCTTAGTAATTCTAAATGTGTGCATTCTGACTTCTTTTGCTGAGTCAAACTCAATATAACGACCCAGAACATTCCATTGATCCAATTTTGATTTCTGATTTCTATCAATGCATACCAAGGAGAGGGAGTCACTGTGTAGTATAGTATTCAGACAGAGTTTGTCGCATTTCCACACAAGTACATGAATGAACCTTCGTCAACATTCAGCAGGATGAAGGTCGCATGGACGAAGAACAAACGTGAGTTTAAACAGTTTCAGTTTCCGTTGTTTTGGTTTAGGCGAGTTGCGAGTTAATTGCGATCGGGAGGTTATATATATGCGTTCAGATCAAGGCAGACGCGAGTAGTTTCGTCCTGATACAGCAGACTGGTACGTATGTTATCAGCCACCGCTCTGCTTTAATGAGTGTCAGCTCAGAGATGATAAGGTTAGCAGTTTGTCAAGTCTACTGTATCAGTTGCGTTTTCGGGTTTTCAATCTTAGCAGTTTTTTTATTCATATCAAATGCGCCAGACAACTAGTATGATGATTTTTAGTAAGGACTTTGCCCAGAGATTTATCTAACTCGAGTCGTCTTAGCTCAGTGAGACTTGTAGAACTGCAACGAAGTTTAATGAAGAGCGAACGTAGAAGTCCATTATTTTTTTGAGTGAGTAGAAAGTAAAAAAATAATAAGAAAGGTAAAGTAAGAAATTATAGAGCACGACTGAAGAGCTAGTTAAGAAAGGTATCAATTTTAAAAAAATATCATTAAGGGCGCGTTCGTTTGGGATCAATCCAGAATAAGAATAATTGGAATAATGCGAGTAACCGTTTGTTTGGGAGCTATTCTCATTCCGGAATATATTCCGGAATATATTCTTATTCCGGAACATCCGGCAAACGAACGCGCCCTTAAATGTTTACTCCATGGTGCTTTTATTCGACCGCCAAATGTCACTGCGATAAAAAATTTCAAAGATTGAGCTGGAAAACGCCAGGCCAAGGAAAGACAAACTAGTTTGATTCCCAGTTATCCTTTTGGAGTATTTTTCTCACTATGAGGTTGCTCACTTTGCTGGTGCTGGTTACGTAGTAGAAAATTTAACAATGCATCTAGTGTGGCTTTGTTACTTGTGATGGTCTCACAGTTTTAGGTTTGTATTTAAACTGAGTGTACATTTATTGTGTTTAAAGTTTCATTGGGAAATTTCTTCAGTGACAACACTTTATCGTGGAAATCGAGCAATGTGTAATGTTTGCACCTTATTGCCCGGCTAATGAAATCGGCGAGCTTCAGTATTCGATTATAATTTGTCAATTTATCGAGATGAATTTAATTGCAGTAAAAGTGCATTCGCACGCCGTCAGTAACATGTTCAGTACAACGCAGCGAATGGCATCACGATTTAATCTTCCCGCTCAATTATTTGTAACTGACTTCTTGTGGCTGTCGAGAAAGGAAGTCAAAGCGTAGGAGATTAGTTAAAGCGATGTAAAAACGAACATACTGAATTTGTGCAAATCCGTCATCCAATTGAAAAGTGGGAGTAATACTGATGACACTCATTGTCACTTCGTGTTATAGGAACTTAGATCAATTAAACACTTCGGCATCTTGAATTCTCAGGAAAAATATTTATAATTTACTGTTTATTCCTCATGTGGAGGGAGCAATTTCGCACTGATCTCTGACTGTCTGTGGGTTGACTGATCTACACACTGAGCGTTGCCTACATGAATTTTATTAAGAAATAATTTAACTGTTATAATTATATGACTCACCACACACATCCGTTTCTTTTATTTAAAAATTTACAAAGTGAAAGGCACCAAAACACCGTTAACTACTGGTGACGTGATTGCTTTTCAGGTATATTATTTTTCCTCTCTAACAATTGACGACATCTGCGGTTTAAATTTTGATCAATAACAAATATCTGAAGTCTTGAACTTACTGAATTTCACCTAATTCAAGTCTGCCGAGACCAGGAAAACTTGTAGGGAGTTAGTCTTAACATCCATTATTTTTTGTAAGAGAGTAAGAAATACGAAATAATGAAAGCATCACTACTGAATTACCTTGCTAAGAAAGGAAAGATCAACTTAGGCCTGTCTGATACCTTGAAATTTACTCGACCTCTAAGTGTTCACCTATGAAGGAACGGTCAGTACAGAACAGGAAGGACTAGTTAGTAAGAGGTCCAAATAAACTATAGTTGTTTTTTCTATCAAAGTTTGGCGACAGTGCATTAGACCGATTAAAGGATTGTTTGGGATGCATCGGCTACTAAATCAGTGTCAGAAAAAAAGAATATCTCACTTGAAGAGTCAAGTGGAAATCGCTAGATCAGAGAAACACTAATCAGTGTATTTTTGCCGGCAATGCAATAACCCCTTTCCCCGTTTGGTGAAAAAAAAGACGCCTGAACGCAAGTTAAGCGCGATGGCGAAGGCAACTCGATCACAGGCTCAGCTGTTGCTCGTGCGGTAAATAGAGCAACTCATGTGGCTCCGCCGAGGTAATGGTTGGATTCAGCCGGTTTGTATCCACACTGACAGGCGTCGTTTATTATATCTGGCAATTTTTTTCGACGCATTTTTGACAACATTTTATCAAGGAACTCGTGCCTACTGCCTACTGGCAGTTGAAATCAACTGATAGATCTTCGCTCTTAGTCTAAAATAATCGCACCTAATTGCTCATTTCGACTTCAGTGTTCGATTGCATATATTGTAAATGTACTTGTCTACTCCAGCTTTATCGAAGAAATGAGTTTAACAGTGCCAGTGCCAGTGCAAGTTATGGCACCACCATTCAATTTTCCCGCCCAAATTTTTGCAACTGACTTATTACAGCTACCGGAAAAGAGGGTAAAAATTTCGACTGCCAGTAGAAACGATATCAAAACGTATAATAGATCGATCTACAATATAGAGGCGTTTCCTATACACATTTTATAGTCCTTGTGCTTTAGTTGCCTCCCTTCTTACCGTAAATCTTTTCTTCGCGCCCAAACTAACGGTTACGGTGTAAAACAACATCATGAGAAACTTACCTGAGCTTGAAAGGTTGAGTCGCGAATGAACTTGTCACGGTCGCGTTTGTTTCTTCATATATTATTTCCTTTTTTTCATTTCATTGACATGTATTCAAATTGCAACCAATTAGAACCACCTAACATCACATGATCTCAAATTTTATTGGTTGCAAAGTAGATGACATTGCATCGATTTCACGACTGCTTGCTTCTGGCAGAATGCCCTGTCCTAAATCCATTATTTCTAGGAAATGTTCACTGACAAAGGTTGATTTCTTAGAAACACTAAGCAAGTTCAAATTGATTTTCTGTTTTGGCTGTTCAAAAGTCGAACTTCAGAGTACAAAAATTCAATTTAACTTAGACATGTACTGGACTTTACCGGCGCTTTTCTAAGCACATCCCAACAACCATGAGATAATGGGTTTCAGGAGAGCCTGATAATCTCCACTGGTAACATTTACGTACATCATGTTTTACTGATAGATTTATTAGTAATGTAGAACTGTATACAACGGCAGATTGATCCAAGAATGCGAGCAGTCTTTGTTTGGAGCCATCGAACAACCAGCAAAAACGACCAACAAGTATCAGGGAAAAAACGCGCTTGTTTTTACGATTGAAAGATCCTGTTGTTTGCTCCTCTTTTGAAGAGAACGAAAGTCGCGAACGAGAGAGTCAGTAAATATAATGAAGTCCCCAGGATATAGTTAAAGCACAGGCTGTTTGACTGAGAGGCTTGCGTGACGTCACGTCTATTTGAGGTTATACCGACTTTCTAACCATGCAATGAGAAAATGCGATAAAATCTGATTGGCCAGTCAGCAACGGAATATTTTTTCTTAAACTCTGAAAGCGTCTATGAGCAAAGTAAAGGCATTTTTTTCCTCACAAACATCTTCATTTGTGTAGTCTTGTTGTTATATGATGTAATTTCTCCAGGTTGTGTTTTGGATTGGACCATCTCACTTTTGAGGAGGGGGTCTTGGGTAATTTTGTAAACAAATCTGTATCCTGCTAGACCAAAACAAAATTCATAATCTACGTTGCATGAAAGGTCTACAAAATTCATACAAAATTTATTCATTCCTACACCAAATCATCCAACCACGACTCAAAACTCAAATGGTCCGCACCTTATAAAAATATGCTCATTACAAATTAGGAATGGGTTTCTTCCCTTTGAGTTCACCACACACTTTGGAAATTGGGTAATATTTCTTATATTTATAAGTATCTGAGATTTAAGAAAATACTTATGAATCAAACCATTGGTTTACCATTCTGCATTGCATTCATACTTGTTATATTCTCGGGAACAATAAGAAATGGTCACAGTGTATGATTTTCTTGTCGCCTTTTCTTAGAAATGGTCACAGTGTGTGATTTCTTAGAAATTTTAAGTTTGCGGTTCAACCAAAATGGCAGACCTCAGAATAGTCAGCGCAGTGGTGGCAGTCGCTGGTTGCCTCATCATTGTTCTGTTACAGGTACAGCATGGCAGTCAATTATATAATGGTTCATGCCGTAATCCTAACCGTTAAGGGAAGAATATGCTGCAGTACGGACAACTCCTATCGGAGTTCAATTAACTTCGTCTGCTGTCCAGCTAAAATGTCCTTCATGTAGCGGCATCTGGATCGATTCTAACCTTCTTTTTGGAGGCGTTTCGCTTCATCTTGTCGAAAGTGGCAAAAACAGCCTGGTAACCATGCTATTGAGTGTTTCCGGAGAGTTCTCTTTGTGTGTAAACGCCGGTTAAGAATCGGAATATCCTTTCAGTGTAAACTGCTACGAATCCGAATATACCAATATAAATCTGGAAACATTTAAGAGCCTAAAAAAAGATCCTTTAGTGCAAACCCTTGTCTCACCTTTCTCTGTATTTTATTTTAAACAAACCATGAGGTGCTAACTACATTACAGTTACTAACACGCAAGTTTCCTATTTCTCAGATGTACTCAAGTATTTGTGGAAGCCTACTCAGTGGAGCATGGAGATCATACGCCGATGATCTTGATAAAACACCTCACTCTGAAGGCGTTTACACCATAGGTGTTATGCAAGCTGGAGATGTTCGCTACATTTACGTGGGATATTCCAAAGACATACGCCGTCGGCTGCAGCAGCACAAAAGTCAAACATTGGCGATTGGATCAGTTTGTAAAAGACCAGTTCAGAAGTAACGGAGGAAAAGACTTACGATTCAAATGGGTAAAGGTGACAAATGCCAAATGTGCAGAAGGAAACTACCTGGAATGCATGCAAGGAAAACTCGGTTACTGGCCGGAGTATAACAAAAAGAAGGGAAACAAATGTAACTAAGTCTCACTAAGAACTTATAGACTGTGCGCAAACTTGTAAGAAACCAAAACAACACTTCATTTAGACCATGTGGTGGTTAGTAATTCATCAGGTTTACCGTTCTAAGGGGAGTTTGCGAGAGTAATTCATTTCTTACATTTATCACCCAGCTCTAAGGAGAGCTTGTGACAGTAATTAATTTTGACAGTGATTCATTGTTTTTATTTTATTACAAGCCTAATATCAGACCTAAAATAAATTGGTGACTCTGTTGCATTATTGAATGGGCTAGCTCGTTGAGTAGGTAAGATAAACCGAAACCTGAGATGTGATTGGCTACCGGAGCAGGTAAGATGGCCGCTCGAGACTACGAGCCTTGCGGCGAGTGTGTATACCACGAATACCACGAGAAAGGGTTGCATAACCATTTTATACGTACCATGTCATAGAAACTATACAGTGGCCCACACAATCCATGTGACAAAATGGTAGCATTCTTTGGGAAAGTTGGGTGTTACACAGTCGAATATACTTTTATATACTTTTATACTTTATTTTTAACCATAATTTAAAGAATTAAATTTAAATATCTACAAACCCGCTTGTAGCATAGCTAATCTAGGCGGGTTGTATTAATTATAGTCATGTTAACTGAGCAAAAAGTGATTTAAAAACAGCTACTAAATAAATAAACATACACACATTAATAGTTAATCAAACACATAAGTAAAAAGGTATAAAGCAAATTAAGAGGTGTAAAGTAGATAAACGGCTAAATGTAAGTTTGAAAGCTATAGTGTATAATAATTACTTGTGTTTAAATTCAGTATTAGAGAATGGGCATCAACATAACAGTCCTCAATTTCAAGTACAGTTAGAAGCAGCTTATGAATTTTTCTTTTAAATGCTCTTTTCGTGAGCTTACGCCAATCGGGGTGTAGACAATTCCATAGTCTCGTACCGAAAGCAGGAAAAGACTTAAGTTTTATATGTAATCTGGATTTCTGTACAAAAAGATTATCTGCACACGAGAAACGCGTGTTGTAAGCATGAATGTCAGATGAATGTATGAAGAGTTCACGAATATTTTTAGGTGTAGAATGAGTAGAAACATCATGCATTATGGTTGAGACCGTTTCAAAGTAGAGCATATTTACAGGTAAGATGTTGGAAGCAACAAAAAGAGGGATGGCATGAGATCTTTTGCTGGCAAAGAAAATTAGGCGGAGTGCACGCTTTTGCAGAGTGAGAATCTTTTTTAAATCACACTGAGATGCTTGGCACCAAACAGGGAGACCGTAGAGCGTGTAGGGAAATATCAGCGAACGGTAGATTTGAAGAAGGGTATTTAGAGGTACATGGTGCCTTAGCCTGGCAATTATGCCTACTATTTTACTGATCTTCGAAGCGATATGATCAATATGAGGCCTCCAGGTTAAATTTTTGTCAATCAGTACTCCTAAAAATTTCACATAATCTTTGCATTCAACCACTTTTTTAAGTCAAGGAGGTTAATTCTACTATAGTAGAATTATCCTCCTTGACTTAAAAAAGTGGTTGAATGCAAAGATTATGTGAAATTTTTAGGAGTACTGATTGACAAAAATTTAACCTGGAGGCCTCATATTGATCATATCGCTTCGAAGATCAGTAAAATAGTAGGCATAATTGCCAGGCTAAGGCACCATGTACTTCTAAATACCCTTCTTCAAATCTACCGTTCGCTGATATTTCCCTACACGCTCTACGGTCTCCCTGTTTGGTGCCAAGCATCTCAGTGTGATTTAAAAAAGATTCTCACTCTGCAAAAGCGTGCACTCCGCCTAATTTTCTTTGCCAGCAAAAGATCTCATGCCATCCCTCTTTTTGTTGCTTCCAACATCTTACCTGTAAATATGCTCTACTTTGAAACGGTCTCAACCATAATGCATGATGTTTCTACTCATTCTACACCTAAAAATATTCGTGAACTCTTCATACATTCATCTGACATTCATGCTTACAACACGCGTTTCTCGTGTGCAGATAATCTTTTTGTACAGAAATCCAGATTACATATAAAACTTAAGTCTTTTCCTGCTTTCGGTACGAGACTATGGAATTGTCTACACCCCGATTGGCGTAAGCTCACGAAAAGAGCATTTAAAAGAAAAATTCATAAGCTGCTTCTAACTGTACTTGAAATTGAGGACTGTTATGTTGATGCCCATTCTCTAATACTGAATTTAAACACAAGTAATTATTATACACTATAGCTTTCAAACTTACATTTAGCCGTTTATCTACTTTACACCTCTTAATTTGCTTTATACCTTTTTACTTATGTGTTTGATTAACTATTAATGTGTGTATGTTTATTTATTTAGTAGCTGTTTTTAAATCACTTTTTGCTCAGTTAACATGACTATAATTAATACAACCCGCCTAGATTAGCTATGCTACAAGCGGGTTTGTAGATATTTAAATTTAATTCTTTAAATTATGGTTAAAAATAAAGTATAAAAGTATATAAAAGTATATTCGACTGTGTAACACCCAACTTTCCCAAAGAATGCTACCATTTTGTCACATGGATTGTGTGGGCCACTGTATAGTTTCTATGACATGGTACGTATAAAATGGTTATGCAACCCTTTCTCGTGGTATTCGTGGTATACCACACTCGCCGCAAGGCTCGTAGTCTCGAGCGGCCATCTTACCTGCTCCGGTAGCCAATCACATCTCAGGTTTCGGTTTATCTTACCTACTCAACGAGCTAGCCCATTCAATAATGCAACAGAGTCACCAATTTATTTTAGGTCTGATATTAGGCTTGTAATAAAATAAAAACAATGAATCACTGTCAAAATTAATTACTGTCACAAGCTCTCCTTAGAGCTGGGTGATAAATGTAAGAAATGAATTACTCTCGCAAACTCCCCTTAGAACGGTAAACCTGATGAATTACTAACCACCACATGGTCTAAATGAAGTGTTGTTTTGGTTTCTTACAAGTTTGCGCACAGTCTATAAGTTCTTAGTGAGACTTAGTTACATTTGTTTCCCTTCTTTTTGTTATACTCCGGCCAGTAACCGAGTTTTCCTTGCATGCATTCCAGGTAGTTTCCTTCTGCACATTTGGCATTTGTCACCTTTACCCATTTGAATCGTAAGTCTTTTCCTCCGTTACTTCTGAACTGGTCTTTTACAAACTGATCCAATCGCCAATGTTTGACTTTTGTGCTGCTGCAGCCGACGGCGTATGTCTTTGGAATATCCCACGTAAATGTAGCGAACATCTCCAGCTTGCATAACACCTATGGTGTAAACGCCTTCAGAGTGAGGTGTTTTATCAAGATCATCGGCGTATGATCTCCATGCTCCACTGAGTAGGCTTCCACAAATACTTGAGTACATCTGAGAAATAGGAAACTTGCGTGTTAGTAACTGTAATGTAGTTAGCACCTCATGGTTTGTTTAAAATAAAATACAGAGAAAGGTGAGACAAGGGTTTGCACTAAAGGATCTTTTTTTAGGCTCTTAAATGTTTCCAGATTTATATTGGTATATTCGGATTCGTAGCAGTTTACACTGAAAGGATATTCCGATTCTTAACCGGCGTTTACACACAAAGAGAACTCTCCGGAAACACTCAATAGCATGGTTACCAGGCTGTTTTTGCCACTTTCGACAAGATGAAGCGAAACGCCTCCAAAAAGAAGGTTAGAATCGATCCAGATGCCGCTACATGAAGGACATTTTAGCTGGACAGCAGACGAAGTTAATTGAACTCCCGATAGGAGTTGTCCGTACTGCAGCATATTCTTCCCTTAACGGTTAGGATTACGGCATGAACCATTATATAATTGACTGCCATGCTGTACCTGTAACAGAACAATGATGAGGCAACCAGCGACTGCCACCACTGCGCTGACTATTCTGAGGTCTGCCATTTTGGTTGAACCGCAAACTTAAAATTTCTAAGAAATCACACACTGTGACCATTTCTAAGAAAAGGCGACAAGAAAATCATACACTGTGACCATTTCTTATTGTTCCCGAGAATATAACAAGTATGAATGCAATGCAGAATGGTAAACCAATGGTTTGATTCATAAGTATTTTCTTAAATCTCAGATACTTATAAATATAAGAAATATTACCCAATTTCCAAAGTGTGTGGTGAACTCAAAGGGAAGAAACCCATTCCTAATTTGTAATGAGCATATTTTTATAAGGTGCGGACCATTTGAGTTTTGAGTCGTGGTTGGATGATTTGGTGTAGGAATGAATAAATTTTGTATGAATTTTGTAGACCTTTCATGCAACGTAGATTATGAATTTTGTTTTGGTCTAGCAGGATACAGATTTGTTTACAAAATTACCCAAGACCCCCTCCTCAAAAGTGAGATGGTCCAATCCAAAACACAACCTGGAGAAATTACATCATATAACAACAAGACTACACAAATGAAGATGTTTGTGAGGAAAAAAATGCCTTTACTTTGCTCATAGACGCTTTCAGAGTTTAAGAAAAAATATTCCGTTGCTGACTGGCCAATCAGATTTTATCGCATTTTCTCATTGCATGGTTAGAAAGTCGGTATAACCTCAAATAGACGTGACGTCACGCAAGCCTCTCAGTCAAACAGCCTGTGCTTTAACTATATCCTGGGGACTTCATTATATTTACTGACTCTCTCGTTCGCGACTTTCGTTCTCTTCAAAAGAGGAGCAAACAACAGGATCTTTCAATCGTAAAAACAAGCGCGTTTTTTCCCTGATACTTGTTGGTCGTTTTTGCTGGTTGTTCGATGGCTCCAAACAAAGACTGCTCGCATTCTTGGATCAATCTGCCGTTGTATACAGTTCTACATTACTAATAAATCTATCAGTAAAACATGATGTACGTAAATGTTACCAGTGGAGATTATCAGGCTCTCCTGAAACCCATTATCTCATGGTTGTTGGGATGTGCTTAGAAAAGCGCCGGTAAAGTCCAGTACATGTCTAAGTTAAATTGAATTTTTGTACTCTGAAGTTCGACTTTTGAACAGCCAAAACAGAAAATCAATTTGAACTTGCTTAGTGTTTCTAAGAAATCAACCTTTGTCAGTGAACATTTCCTAGAAATAATGGATTTAGGACAGGGCATTCTGCCAGAAGCAAGCAGTCGTGAAATCGATGCAATGTCATCTACTTTGCAACCAATAAAATTTGAGATCATGTGATGTTAGGTGGTTCTAATTGGTTGCAATTTGAATACATGTCAATGAAATGAAAAAAAGGAAATAATATATGAAGAAACAAACGCGACCGTGACAAGTTCATTCGCGACTCAACCTTTCAAGCTCAGGTAAGTTTCTCATGATGTTGTTTTACACCGTAACCGTTAGTTTGGGCGCGAAGAAAAGATTTACGGTAAGAAGGGAGGCAACTAAAGCACAAGGACTATAAAATGTGTATAGGAAACGCCTCTATATTGTAGATCGATCTATTATACGTTTTGATATCGTTTCTACTGGCAGTCGAAATTTTTACCCTCTTTTCCGGTAGCTGTAATAAGTCAGTTGCAAAAATTTGGGCGGGAAAATTGAATGGTGGTGCCATAACTTGCACTGGCACTGGCACTGTTAAACTCATTTCTTCGATAAAGCTGGAGTAGACAAGTACATTTACAATATATGCAATCGAACACTGAAGTCGAAATGAGCAATTAGGTGCGATTATTTTAGACTAAGAGCGAAGATCTATCAGTTGATTTCAACTGCCAGTAGGCAGTAGGCACGAGTTCCTTGATAAAATGTTGTCAAAAATGCGTCGAAAAAAATTGCCAGATATAATAAACGACGCCTGTCAGTGTGGATACAAACCGGCTGAATCCAACCATTACCTCGGCGGAGCCACATGAGTTGCTCTATTTACCGCACGAGCAACAGCTGAGCCTGTGATCGAGTTGCCTTCGCCATCGCGCTTAACTTGCGTTCAGGCGTCTTTTTTTTCACCAAACGGGGAAAGGGGTTATTGCATTGCCGGCAAAAATACACTGATTAGTGTTTCTCTGATCTAGCGATTTCCACTTGACTCTTCAAGTGAGATATTCTTTTTTTCTGACACTGATTTAGTAGCCGATGCATCCCAAACAATCCTTTAATCGGTCTAATGCACTGTCGCCAAACTTTGATAGAAAAAACAACTATAGTTTATTTGGACCTCTTACTAACTAGTCCTTCCTGTTCTGTACTGACCGTTCCTTCATAGGTGAACACTTAGAGGTCGAGTAAATTTCAAGGTATCAGACAGGCCTAAGTTGATCTTTCCTTTCTTAGCAAGGTAATTCAGTAGTGATGCTTTCATTATTTCGTATTTCTTACTCTCTTACAAAAAATAATGGATGTTAAGACTAACTCCCTACAAGTTTTCCTGGTCTCGGCAGACTTGAATTAGGTGAAATTCAGTAAGTTCAAGACTTCAGATATTTGTTATTGATCAAAATTTAAACCGCAGATGTCGTCAATTGTTAGAGAGGAAAAATAATATACCTGAAAAGCAATCACGTCACCAGTAGTTAACGGTGTTTTGGTGCCTTTCACTTTGTAAATTTTTAAATAAAAGAAACGGATGTGTGTGGTGAGTCATATAATTATAACAGTTAAATTATTTCTTAATAAAATTCATGTAGGCAACGCTCAGTGTGTAGATCAGTCAACCCACAGACAGTCAGAGATCAGTGCGAAATTGCTCCCTCCACATGAGGAATAAACAGTAAATTATAAATATTTTTCCTGAGAATTCAAGATGCCGAAGTGTTTAATTGATCTAAGTTCCTATAACACGAAGTGACAATGAGTGTCATCAGTATTACTCCCACTTTTCAATTGGATGACGGATTTGCACAAATTCAGTATGTTCGTTTTTACATCGCTTTAACTAATCTCCTACGCTTTGACTTCCTTTCTCGACAGCCACAAGAAGTCAGTTACAAATAATTGAGCGGGAAGATTAAATCGTGATGCCATTCGCTGCGTTGTACTGAACATGTTACTGACGGCGTGCGAATGCACTTTTACTGCAATTAAATTCATCTCGATAAATTGACAAATTATAATCGAATACTGAAGCTCGCCGATTTCATTAGCCGGGCAATAAGGTGCAAACATTACACATTGCTCGATTTCCACGATAAAGTGTTGTCACTGAAGAAATTTCCCAATGAAACTTTAAACACAATAAATGTACACTCAGTTTAAATACAAACCTAAAACTGTGAGACCATCACAAGTAACAAAGCCACACTAGATGCATTGTTAAATTTTCTACTACGTAACCAGCACCAGCAAAGTGAGCAACCTCATAGTGAGAAAAATACTCCAAAAGGATAACTGGGAATCAAACTAGTTTGTCTTTCCTTGGCCTGGCGTTTTCCAGCTCAATCTTTGAAATTTTTTATCGCAGTGACATTTGGCGGTCGAATAAAAGCACCATGGAGTAAACATTTAAGGGCGCGTTCGTTTGCCGGATGTTCCGGAATAAGAATATATTCCGGAATATATTCCGGAATGAGAATAGCTCCCAAACAAACGGTTACTCGCATTATTCCAATTATTCTTATTCTGGATTGATCCCAAACGAACGCGCCCTTAATGATATTTTTTTAAAATTGATACCTTTCTTAACTAGCTCTTCAGTCGTGCTCTATAATTTCTTACTTTACCTTTCTTATTATTTTTTTACTTTCTACTCACTCAAAAAAATAATGGACTTCTACGTTCGCTCTTCATTAAACTTCGTTGCAGTTCTACAAGTCTCACTGAGCTAAGACGACTCGAGTTAGATAAATCTCTGGGCAAAGTCCTTACTAAAAATCATCATACTAGTTGTCTGGCGCATTTGATATGAATAAAAAAACTGCTAAGATTGAAAACCCGAAAACGCAACTGATACAGTAGACTTGACAAACTGCTAACCTTATCATCTCTGAGCTGACACTCATTAAAGCAGAGCGGTGGCTGATAACATACGTACCAGTCTGCTGTATCAGGACGAAACTACTCGCGTCTGCCTTGATCTGAACGCATATATATAACCTCCCGATCGCAATTAACTCGCAACTCGCCTAAACCAAAACAACGGAAACTGAAACTGTTTAAACTCACGTTTGTTCTTCGTCCATGCGACCTTCATCCTGCTGAATGTTGACGAAGGTTCATTCATGTACTTGTGTGGAAATGCGACAAACTCTGTCTGAATACTATACTACACAGTGACTCCCTCTCCTTGGTATGCATTGATAGAAATCAGAAATCAAAATTGGATCAATGGAATGTTCTGGGTCGTTATATTGAGTTTGACTCAGCAAAAGAAGTCAGAATGCACACATTTAGAATTACTAAGAAATCACACACTGTAACTATTTCCTAGAAAAGAAGGCATGAACAGGGCATTCTGCCAGAACCCACTCAGGTATGCAGGAAAACATTTAAAGAAAAAAAAGGCGAACAAATACTTGATTCTTCTGTATTATCTAAAACGTTCAATTTAGGGTAGCATACGTTAGAGAAATAACATATTTTCTCGAGTATGTACCAAGCCAGCCAGCACGGTCTAGGAAGGAAAAGTCCTTTTCTCAAGTTATTAATAGGGGTCTGAGTTTTCGTGACACCCGATGGGCTAGCCTGCTTATTTGAGCGCCTGGGCGTTGTAAAAAGGTCTTCGAACTCATGATTTACGTTCCTCCAGGGAGCGATCGACTGAGGGTCGCTCACCTCATTGTCAACGGTTGGTCTGTTTAACTGTGGGGCTTCATGGCTCGAGGTTGATAATTCTTCAAACGTCCTTGAAGTCAGCGGAGCCAGCAATTGGCCAACTGATTTTGCTAATAGCTTCCCACAGATCGGACGTTAAGTTTTCGTTTTTCGCCATTAATTAATCGACATAAAATGGCAAACATAGATGTGTAGAGGCGAACATTTGGCGTGAAATTAACCTCTAACGTCCACGATGCTTTTGGCCAGCACAGCTGTTTGGAGCATAAATCTGCATGTTAATCAAAAGATGTTTTTCGCACACATTATTACGCTCAGCATGAAAAACTCAACAGAGAAAAGTTGCATACTAATTAGAACGTATTTTTGCCATTGCAATGTATTTTTTGACTAAGAATGGGATAATTTTTTTATTCTTATGAGCAGAGTTTTTTTTTTTCAACTTGGCATGAAAAAATAATTATTAGAATACTTTTTTTGAAATAGAATGTAATAAGCACATTAAAACGCCTAAAACACATTTCAACAATTTCTTTTTTACTCGGAACGTATTTTCTTTGCAATTAGAAGGCAACTGTAGAGTTTAGAAAATAAATACGAAAAAGAGCATGAACTTTTTTACTTAGTTGGCATGAGACATGTAAATTCAGGACAAAAATCTTGAGTTTAGAACATATTCAGTGTAATTGGAAAGAAAAATTGCTAAACGGCATTTTTGTCCACTTTGGCGCCTCATACGTAACAGCTCTACTAGTTAGTTATTCCGCAACCGCGCTACGATCTGAGGATCAGTCAGCTACAGGCTGCCATTTGACATCATTGAGCTATACTTTCTGCTATCGTCTGTACGAGTCGTCACCAAAGAAAGTTTCTTTTCTTTTAGTTTAGTTGTTATTATTGCCAAGTGACTAGTTTTTCAATGTTGAAGTGTTGTCACGCTACGAAATCAATTGTTTAATCTTTACCAAATTACAAAATTATTGTTGTCGTAATCAAGATACGTTCAGTGCTAGTAGATTTTAGTTCCGTTTTTCTACTATTCCGGTACTTTGAATAAAATGTTGTCAGCATTCATTTTCTGCTACGAGTTGTTAGTTACGTGTATTAATCTTTCTAAAAAACCACCCGTTTTGCGTCGTCAAGTACCGATTATTATGTATGTGTACATGCCTAGGTAGTTAATCCACCATAAGGAAAAAGATGGCGACTGTACATTGTACCACAATACCTTGCGAACCAAACTAAGCCCAGTGGACATATAGAAAGATACGGTTTAAGGGCAGTCGTTCCTACACTAACAGCATTACTCTAGTCAAATTTGAATGACTTACAAGTTTTCTTTATGTTTTTATCCCCTCTTTTAGAGTTTTCGTGCACAAAACATTATAGGTAAATGTACCAGTCGCCATCTTTTTCCTTATGGTGGATTTTTTATCTTAGCTGTATTCACGGTATTTAACTATCGTTTTCAGTTCGAAACTACACTACACTACTTCGTTTTACTTACTGTACCGCAGCTACGAACTTTGCTACCTTCAAGTCTGCTTCATCAGTTATTTTTGGAACTGTTTCCTATCGTAATTTTTATCTCCTGTCATCGCTGTCGCTACTGGTGTAACTCGTGAGCCTCGAAGTGTGCTAATCACTCAGCAAGTTGAGTTCGAATTGTCTATCGCCTCGCACATCGCTACCCCTGTAATTGTTAAGTTTCTGAGTAAGGCGCAACCTTAGGATCTTGGCAGTTACACCTTTCAAATTGTAAATTTTTAAAATAAGTAAAACGGATATGTGTGAAGTAAATTCGTTCCTCCCTCGTTTTACGCTATAGCAGTTAATTTAATTTTGCGGGAAGAATAAATTTACAATAATCATGTAGGCAACCCTAGTCTACTTTGAAGACTGACCCTTAATCAGAGATTGTTTTAAATTGCTTCTTCCAAATGTGGAATTAACAGAAAAGTCAAGATGCCGAAGTGCTTACTTGATCCAAGTTTTTATAATATTAGGTGACAAAAAGTACGATTACTACTTCCTCTTTTGAATTAGATGATCGATAGTTTTGGTCAAATTCATTTTCTTACTTTTTGCGTGGTCTTTACTAACACTCCACCGCTTTATCGTCCTTTCTCGACATCCACAAGAAGTCAGTTGCAAATGACTGAGCCGGAACGATTAAATCGTGATGATGCCCTTAGCTGCGTTGTGTCACATCAGTTACGAGTAAATTTATCTCGATAAATTGCAGTTGCGACAAACCTTGGTAAATAATCGAATACTGAAGCCGTGTGAAAATCAATTACCCTGCAATTTCACGAGCAGGACATTAACTGTGAATAAAGAAGGCACTGTTCTTGGTTCCGCGATAAAGTGTTGTCAGAAAGATATTATACAATGAAACCTTGAACACAATAAATGTCCAGTCAATTTAAATACAATTAACCGCAAACCTGAAACCGACCATTAGGTATAGGACTGAGCTATTACCGGTTACGGGTTAGCGAGTAACCGAGCCACACGAGTTGCCAGTTGCTAATTGTCTATTCAACACTGATTAAATAACCAGCACAAACAACTGTAAATTGAGATCTTCACTGCGGGGAAAATATTCTAACAGGATAACTGGGAATCAAGCAAGTTTGTCTTTCCCGTGCCTAGCGTTTTCCAGTTAAGTTCAGTTGAAATTTTATTTTCTCAGAGTTACATTTGGCGGTCAAATAAAAGAACCATGGTGTAAACATTTAATAATCATATTTCACTTAACCACATTTATACCTATCGTGTTCTATAAACTTTTTTAGTAAAAATTTGGCAGGTCTTAGTTTTTCTTATTTCTTACCTTTTACTCACTTATAGAAAATTAATGAACTTCTAAGTAAGTTACTCTTTGAACTTCGTTGCATTCCTGTAAGTCTCACTGAGGTCGGGCGCCTCGAGTTAGATAATAAATCTCCGGGCAAAATTCACTAAAAGTAATCAAACCAGTTGTCTGGCGCATTTGATATGAATAAAAACTGCAAAGACTGAAAAACCGAAAAAAAAACAATACTCTAGTACAGTAGACTTGACAAACTGTTAACATTTCTAACGAGGAATGATCTATGAGCTGACACATATGAGAACAGAGCTTCGCTGACATCGAACGTACCAGTGTACTTCCATGCATGATCAGGACAAAATTAACCGCGTCTGCCTTGGGCTCACATATAAACTCCATCATAATTAATTTGCATCTCGCCATAAACAAGACGGAAAATGTAATCGTTTAAACTTACGTCAATTCCTGGTCCATGCGACCTTCATCCTGATGAAGTTTTCACGTACTTGAAAGTATGTGCTGAGCCTGGCATTCTGTAGAGGTAAAGGTATCGAAGGGAAAACCATCTTCTGTAATAAAAGAATGTTTTAGAGGGGGCAGACCATTCAGTTGACTTTTAAGACGTGCAGCTTGAGTGATTTGTTGTAGGCATGAATTTTACTCGCTTCAAGGGAGCAAGGCACATGATTTGAAACAGGAAAGAACATGAGATATCTCTACTATGTACGGGAACTTCAACAATTGAAAGAAACAACCAGTTTCCGTGAAGACCGTTAGCGTTTCAGTCGAACAACACGTGCTGTTACTAGCCTGAGGACGCCCTTATATCGAAGTCTCTCTCCGAGATTTTGGTACTCTTCACTGAAAGAGAAGCAAACAACATGTACATAAAACATAAAAACACGTGCATTTCCACAGTTGCACTTAAACTTATTGGTCTCTTTTGCTGGTCACTCGACGGTACTTGGCAAACACGTACTGCTCGCATTCTTGTTTCTGACAGCCCTTGTATACAGTTTTACATAACGAACAAGCATGTTCATGTACCAGTGGAGTTGTTAGGCTGTCCTGAAAACAATTATGTCAGGGTATTTGAGATGCACTTAGAAAAGCGCTGGTAAAGTCCAATCAGTGCCGAGATTATATTTGCTCAGCAAAAATATAATCAATTTGAACTCGCTTAATATTTCTAAGAAATGAAGCTCTGTGACCATTTCCTAGAAAAAAAAAAGAGATAGGGCATTCTGCCAGAAGCAAGCAGGCATGAAATCAATGCAATGTCATCTACTTTGCAACCAATAAGATCTGAGATCATGTGATGCTAGGCGTTTCTTATTGGTTACAATTTGAATACATGTCAATGTAGTGACGGTAAAAAGGAAATAATATATGTGGAAATAAACAGCTTGACAAGTTCATTCGCTACTCAACCGTTCAAGCTCAGGTAAGTTTTTCTCAGTATGCTGTTTTACAACATAACCCTTAGTTAATTTGGGAGGGAAGAATATAGTTATCATAAGAAAGGAGGCAAATGAAGCTCTGGGTCTGTAAAATGGCGTATAGAGAACGTCTCTATATTATAGATCAATCTTTTGTGTGTTTTGTTATCGTTTCTACTACCGATCGAAATTTTTTCTACCTTTTCCGGTAGCTGTAATAAGTCAGTTGCAAATAATTGGGGGGGAAATTGAATAGTGATGCCATGAGTTGCGTTGACACCGTTAATTCCCTTCGATACTGGTGGAGAAGCGAAGAAAATTATAATTTCTATAATAAAATGTTGAAGTTCGAAATGAATGATCGGGTGTGATTATATTTGAGTTGAAAATCTATCAGTGGATTTTAATAGCAGCGCAATAAGTTTTCTAAGGTGCAGAACTCTACACGACTCGATTTTCAAGACTAAGTTTTGTCTGCCCACACGAGCAGCAATAGATTGTGATCGAGTTGCCTGGTCTTTCATTGCTGACAAAATTACAATTAGTATTTCCCTGGCCTGGCGTTTTCCACTTCAGTCAAGAATTTTTTTTCTGCCATTTAGTACCTGAGTTTTCCCCAAGAATCCTGCCGTCGGTTTAAAGAACGGCGCCAAACTTCGATTAAAACTTCTAACCATGGCTCATTTAATTGTGTTTATACCATTTCCTAAGGCCTGGTTTAAACGTCGCATTTTACATGCACCGAATCAAATACTAATTTTAGTCGACTCGAATGAATACGTTCGGCTGATTTGATTTAAACGTCGCATTATTTTGCCGAATAAAATTGCTGAGCGCGAGCGACGTGTTTTAAATTCCCATTAGAGCAAACATAAATTACTTACATAATTTCAATTTGATTCGGCACATGTAAAATGCGGCGTTTAAATCAATTACCGAACTTCAGTCGAATATTCGACTGACTCGCATCGAATTGAAACATGTCGTATTTAATTGATTTAGACGTCGCATTTTACATGCATTTAACTTGACAATTCGATTCGGCGAATGTAAAATGCGACGTTTAAACCAGGCCTAACTAGTCCTTTGTGTTCTCTAAACTGTTTCTTCATAGGTTAACAGTTAGAGGTCGAGTGATTTTCAAGCTATCAGAGACGTCTAAATTGATCTTTCCTTTCTTGTCAAGGTAAGTCAGTGGCGATGCTTTCGTTATTTCTTACTCACATAGAAAAATTAATAGATCTTCACAGAGCTCATGCGCCAACTTTTCACAAAAAGCTTCAAAATTGTGAACAATTCTTTGAAATTTTCACAAAAATTTTCAAAAGTGTGAAATATCTATGAGCAAGAAACGTGACCAAGTGAAAACAAACTATTATGTTTGAATTATATGAAATTAAAGCCGTGAACGTTCAAGTCTAAATTCAAAGCGGCAAATCTCTAATGTTCTAGAATATCTAAAGATCCCTTTGGGGCTTCTAAAATCTCTAAACGTTCTAAAGTTCTAAATTATCAAACAATCCCTTCGGGGGTTCAAAATCTGAAAAACTTCTAAAATTTTTCAAATTCGAAAAATTCTACAGTGCAACTTCGTTTTGTGGATTCTTGGGACTCCCTTAACATAATTAGGAAGACAAATTTCAACATGCATGTCAACGAAACATAACTAGACCAAAGCACTCACGATTCAAGCGTTTATTGAAATTGTAATCAACCGAGGTTACTACATGCTTGTGAAGTATATTCGTAGTTACTGGTAGTAAACTACACACTAAATGCTGATGCCAAAAAAATAATATTATCGATGTTGCCATATATGCTATTGATTGGAAAATACTACATTGCAAACTTAGACGTAAAACAAAACTTGAAACTCAATTTTGCGATGAGTAATACTTCAAAAAAGGAATAAAACGTTCAAAGTTATTTAGCTTAGCCGAGTTGCTAGTTCTTACTTTCCGCGGTGAAATTCACAGTCCAAATACTGTTTAGCCAACAGTAGCTAACTCGTATTGCTCTTCATTGATAGAAAGAACGCAGAGTAGTTTTTTCTGAATGTCTCCCAAATCTTGGAGGTTGTTTCGTTGAAAGTAAGTAATTGCCTTTGCCCGTTCCGAGGTTCTTTTCTTCTGGATTGTCCCAAAGCCATATGATGCAACGGTTTCCAGAATTTTTTCCGCAGATTCCGTGGGGAACTTGTTGAATTTCTCCGGGACAGGATCGGGGACAGGTAGCGGGGGTTGAATTTTTTCCTGTGCTATAACCGTAGAAGAGACTCTTGGAGTGTCCTTGTGAAGGAGAACTTTTGCAACTTTAATTGCGTACTGCCGAATCAAAGGGAACTGATTTAACTGTGCTTCGCCTAAGCCTGTGGCTGATTCAGAAGAATTCGTTAAACGAATCTCTAGTGGCATGAGCTCAAATTTTTGTGCAATTAGATAGTTCAATATGGCTTTGGCCTATTCCATTGTGGTGCCATCAATCTCTGTGTTCCATTCAAAATCTCCTTGTGTAGTGGCAGCAAAACCTTGTTAAACCGCGCAGCCGGAGGCTGGGCGGTTTATTGCTCGGCCTTCGGTTTATTTAATTTTTTTTTTCGTTTCGACGGCTGGTGAGCAGACCCAAACTCCGACTCACTCGGCCAATAGCCCTTTTCACGGTTAGCTTTTCTCATTCGCATTACAATAAAATCTAGCATGTATGTTAGGCAATTTCGGGCTATTTTGTAGTTTTAGCCCGAAATTGCCTCACATCCACGTTGGATTACATTGTAATGCAAATGAGAAAAATAGGTAGTCTTTGACTACATGTGCCTAGTGATATGAAAACTAGTATCATCTGCAATGACTACATGATACAACAACAACAAGAAACTTTATTGTAAAATAAGTATCAACTGTAACAATTTATAATCATGTCTTTCTCATCGTAGAGAAATGTTTATTTGGTGGAATTTTGAATAATTATCGGCTTATCAGATAAGCTTGTTTCTGTTTTCATTTTCGAGTCTTTCGTAGCCCGCCGAGATCATTTTTTCGTCTAAATCACTCAAGAATAGTTCGAAAAAGATGTTCCCATTCAACTTTCAGCTTCTTAAGGTGATAATTCTGGATTTTGTTGACCAAAACGTCGGGTCGTGTAATATTCAAAGTTTTTCGGTTCCTCACAAGTGTCGACAGATGGGTAACAAAAAATTCTAATTAGTGCCGGTTTTTGTTCGATTTCGCTGAAGCTGGAATGTTAAAGAATAGATTTTACTTTTGCCGATGTTGAAGCTAACTAACGGAGAAGTTATATATCGCTGCGAAGTCAGCGTATCAGAATACATTCTTTGCATAGAGTGCGTTTGGCGTGATGTTGCAATCGGATATTTTTGTTTACTGAGAAGCAAAAACTATTGTAGTCAAAAAGGTCATTTCAACGACCTTTCAAACATATATACATATTTGCCGAAATAAGTTTGTGGTTAAAAAAAAGGATTTTTGACCAGCACTGTGGTTCCCGGGAAAATGCCCCGATGCAGTTGAGTTAAACCTTAAACATAGGAAACTTACCAAAGTCGTTGAACAAACGCGCAACGTGAGCACATGGAGCGATCGTAGCAAAAAGTTGCCATCTACGTCATGTCTTCTCGGAATACGAAAATCAAACGAACATTACTCGACAGTGGTCTTGAGTTGTTGGCGAAAGAATACGAGAAAAATCCGAGTTACGGACACACACGTGTGCACGATAACATGGTGCCTTGAGCTCTATGAGCACTAGGCACAAAAATCCGAGTTACGGTCACAAACGTATAACATGATGCTTTGAACGCTATGAGCACTAGGCCTCTACGTGTACTAGGCAAAAAAGTGAAGGGGAGGACACTTCTTGACATATTACACGAACGGCAAGTGTTACGGACGCACACGTATGCACGATAACATGGTGCCTTGAGCTCTACGAGCACTAGGCACAAAAACTAACCGTGAAAAGGGCTATTGTTGTCACCGGATAATGTCATCACCAGCCAATTACAGGCCATTTCTCAGCTCTTTTCGTCATATCCCCGCTCAGGAGCATTTTGTCAAGTTAGCAAATTAACTATTCCGACAGAACATGGCCGTCTGTGAGAAATGTTTATTTGGTCAAAATTGGGCCAAACTGCGTTGGAGATGCACATCAGGACATTTGCAAGTACAAAGAATGTAACTTAGGACCAGTTGCTGGCTACTAAGGCTGAAATTATCCAGAGTTAAGCTGTATTTTCGTTTTGCGTGCAAAACAGAAGATTTTGTAATCTGGAATTTTAGTTTCTGTTCACTTTCGAAGGGGTTATTCAATGCGCTATAAAGGTATTACGTCTGGCCATGATGGAACACGCTGACGGTGATAAATGTAAGATCGTGTTTACTTCGCTAGAAGCAATGATGGAATTTTTTGGGGAAAAAAGTTAAAACTTAGTCATAGTCGTGAAAACCCTTTTAACATATGTAAATTGATAGTCGTTTGAAAGGTCAAGGTATTTTATCCTTAGACAATCCATAAACAAAATTCTCCGATTAACAAGTAACGCTAGACCCGTCTCATGCAAAGAATGTTTCCATATCTCAAACCGCCCTCTCCCTATTCACGTACACTTGCATGAAATTTCTAAGTTTCTTGACACAGAGACTTAGTTTCTGCTCAACAAATGTTGTCAAAGTGCAAGTCTCTTCAATTTTAAAGGAAAAAAAAAATTGTTGTGACGAGGCGGATTTGAACCTGGGGCGCTATCACGGCAGTCTTCCACCCTAACCACTAGACCACCGAGGAAACGCTACCGACCAAACGGCTTAATTTAAGTACCATATCGAAAATCCGAACGCTATAAAGAAGCTAACGATTTAGACTGCAAAACAGTCGTATTTTTTGCGAACGCGAGCGACGGTCCATATTCGAACGAAAAGTCTGGAGCGAGGATCACGCTTACGGCGCTTCGCGCCTTCCGAAAACGTCCGAAAACGACTGTTTTGCAGTCTACCAACCATTAACCCCTTGCATTAACCCTAACCCTAATCAGTATTTTCAGTGCTTAGACCTATAGTCAGTATTTACTTTGTGTACGCATCACAAGGTATCCAAGGGCGGTTTGAGATATGGCAACAAGTCCTAACCATCTTTTAAATTGTTTCCGGTAATGTTTGGTTGCAAAACGTTGTTGCTAAATATTACGTAATGTTTTTGTGAGCGCAAGAGTTAAAAAAGCGCGGTTTTAATTTTTTTAAAAATTCTTGTTGCAAAACATGCACAATCATTGCTAGACGGGCAGTTTGGCCTTTGGCTTTAGAAAGAATTCCGCGTCTGTTTTCATCATCAGGGACATGGCATTTCCGTGTGACCAGGTCATCATGGTAGATCTTGAAGGAGTCCAGGCCTTGTTCGTTGAATTTGTATTCTTTGGGAGCCTGATGTGCTTCGTAAATCTTCTGGAATACGGAGCCTAAAGTGTTTCGGTATTGCTCGGGAAGATCAACATGGTCATCAAACATGGACTCTTTCTCTTTGGGGCACACAATCGCTAAGCGATCATTGAAGGCATTAACATCTTCTTCCTCTGCCATTTTACAAAAGTAAAAGGGTTGAACGTATTCAGCGATTTGCGCCGCAGTACTTTTTACAAAAGCCGATCCATTTTTGAATTCTCTGGACCATTCTCCGCCACCATACAGCGACAAAAGAGTTTTCCGGTCCAGCGATCCAGTCTTGTAATGATCGATGAGCTGAAAACACATGGTGATTTCGTCATACTAAAGCAGAGCATTGCCTTGCGTACGGCACAGGCAGGAGTGCAGCGCTTCAAAACTAAAGTGGTCGAGCTTCATTTTAGGTGGTTTCTCCTGGTTTGATCCGTCTCCCGCGTTTTCAATCCATTGTCGCTGGATGATGTCCTCCTCTATGCTTTTCCGTATACAGTTCCTTTGAGTAGGTTTGCACATGCAGTTTTCTTTTCACCCTTTCGGGCAGCGACAAGTACCCAGAAACAGGAGGGCTCAGTCCATCCATCTCGTATAAGAGCTTTTCCGTTTCACTCCTATCAGTGAGCCGATTGTAGAGAGCAGAGGATAAAAAATATACTCGTAGGGCACTGAGATATTATCGGCATAAGCCTTGATCATGCGCCCAACTTCGGGAGAAGAAACATTTTGCAAATCGAGCGAAATAGATTGTGCCTTCTTGATTCTGTATCGATATTTCGAAAGCGACATCTTCACCGAGACCTTCGCATCTAACAAGATCTGGCGGTTATGCTAATCAGACTGAAATTACTCTTTCTTACACTAAATTGAGTGAACCTTGTAAACAAAGCGGATTATGTTACATCGAAACTAGGCCTCTAGAGGTGAGATATTTTTTTTGGGTCCCTAGTTATTTTAATTAAAAAATGCCGTCTACTGTTGTTTTCATTTGGGAGACACAATAAGTTTCAATTGAATAATTAGTTTTTGAGACCAGTCAAAGTGTTACGGATTTTAGAAACAATGATTTAACTTTAAAAAAAGGCGGCTTTCATCATCCTGGTACGTACATATGGTGGCTTTGAGTTTTGTTCCAGTTGATAAAAAGCCAGAGGGCAATGTGACATAAAAGGACGCCGAAAGAATTATACGCTGTGAATGCGAATTTTACAAGTAACATGTAAAATGTTTTGAAAAGCCGCTTTATGTAAATTTTAGGATAATGTAAATGGTATGTGACAGCTTGAGGAGAGGTAAACTAGCGTGGCGGGTAGTTCCCAGCAGACAGTAACCTTGGCGCGGAAAGCTGCGAGGTAGTAAACGGGACTTTGAAAATTGCTCTAAAGGAATACTGCTAAACTTTACGGAAATGCAGACTTTACTGATCGATGGTGCAGAGCAATTTGGCGAATTAGTTCCGCGACGTTGGAGTTACATTTCTAGGTACGTGGCGGAGAGAATCAAGGCTTTTGATAATTTGCCAAGGTTTTTGGTTGGTGAGCGATGTTCCGAGATCCGATTAAGGCACTGAAGCGGACTGCAGAATGATGCACAAAGTTCTGGTTGAGAAATATCCTGCAGTTGTAGAGTTCGCAAAAAGCGAAAAGTCCACGTTTTTCAATAGCGAACAGAAAGACGCGTTTAAACCAGTTGTTATTGTTCCTCCAATTATATTTTGTTGCAAGGAAAAAATACAAGTGCGGAACAGTGTGGCTATGGCACACTGCGGGAACAAGGGATTCAGAAAAATACATCTTTTCTGACTTGAAGAAAGTCACAGTAACGATCAACGGCTCGCCTAATATGCTGTACAACAACGGCATCGAAAGCCAGGACATTTGGACGGAGGTCAGCCGCTTCTTTATGAAAGAAAAACACAAACCGTAGCATATGACTCTGAAAAAGTTCTACACCGACAATAAGTTCGGGCTTAATTTTGATTGATCTACGTTCTATGGCCAGTCAAAAAATGCACGGCAGCGGCACCACTCTCGTAAACAGCACAGACGCCATCCTGCTGGAAATCGATCGAGAACGTAAGGGATCTGGAACAATTGACTGTCATGTATTTCTCTTCTCTGACTCCCAGTTCAACATTCAGAATAGACAGTTAGAATCTGTGCAGTACTAAAATGGATCCTGGCAACATTCCATTCAATGCATTAATTGTTGGCCCTACTAACTCTGGCAAGACACAGTTTCTCGTGAATCAGCTCTGCGGCCCATTCAATGGCAAGTTTGATTACATCGTGCTAATATGCCCAACCTTCGCTCACAACAAAACGCTAGACCGATTTGGTGAGAGGGATCCACGTCTGGAGGTCATCTTCTGCGAGCAGCACCAGGTCGAACTCTTGCTGAAAGTGGCTAGTTCTTTTTTCGAAGGCACTAACACTCTCATCGTACTTGATGACTGGGCCGCATCAAAAGATGTGAAAGGCCGGACAGGGGAGCTTGTCAAGCTCGGATTTTCTGCTCGCCAAGCAGGCATCAGTGTATGGGTGCTGACCCAACAGCTTTCTAGCATAGCAAAGCCTTTGCGAGAAAACGTGGCAGCAATCGTTCTTTTCTACACGCCCTCGGCCAAGACCACGAAGGCAATCTTCGAAGAATACGCTGGCGAGCTTTCTCATAACGAACTGAAGCAGATGATTGCAATGCTAAAAGAGCGCAAGTTCGCCCATTTCATTTTTTCTCTGCGCCACCCTTTCTGTATGTACTGAGCATAAGTAGCACTTTTGCATCATGGAAGATTTGAAAAGATTTTGCGACATGTTTTTCGATAAAGACTTCAATCAAATAAGTGAAAAACTTCGGTTAAATGACAAGATCCGAAAACTCTGGTTGGGTTTTGATTTTGATGAATCTATCAAAAAGGCTGTAAGGGCCTTTTTAGAAAGCTCGGGGTTCTTAAAAATTTTCGAAGAACTCAATAAAAATGAAGATTTCATTGACTTCATAAATAAACATGAAGTCTACTTCATCAATCATGATCATTATGCCGTCGTATTTTTTACTCCGTGAATTTGCTCTTTGTAAATCTATTGAACAAAAGCAGCACTAATGCAAAATGGAGCAACAGTTGAAATTCGAAGAAGCCGAAAAAATATTGAGATGGAGAGACATGCGTCATGGCGTCTACAAATATCACGGCATTGAATATCGAGGAGAAAACAGCTATGGCAGACCGATAAGCGTGATCACTCTTGAAACAAAAGAATGTGTGAAGATGTACTATGCGCCCGCGTCTTTGTTTTGGGATCTCAAAAATCGCCGATCAGAAACAAACTTCAAAAAATATGAAGGGACAAAAACTTCCGAAAGATGCTATGAGTACCCCGTGTTCAAATTCTCAAAATGAATTAATGCTGACATTTTTCTGAAATGAGTTGGATTTGTGCTGAGAAAAAAAAATAGATAAAAAATTGCAAATACAATAAAACTTTGAAAAAAAATTTTTTTTTTTTTGCCAATAGCCCTTTCCCGCATTCCAACAAACAATGGCACCGAGTCGAGGTTGGGGTGGACAAAAATACAGTAAATGTATGAAAATGTCCACCCCAACCTCGCTCTGGTGCTATTGTTCGTAAGCATTGAAGTGGAATGCGGGAAAGGTCTATTGAAATAAAAAACTGATTGAATATTATGGCAGAACAAAATGATCCAATGGCTGAAGTCATGGCCCTGCTAGAAGCTGAGCCAACAAGTTTGCCAGCGCCTGGTCCTGATATTCCATCTCTCCGTGAACAGCTTGCGGTCTTGGTTTCCACAGGCAAATGCAAGGAAGCCATCGGCGTGAATATGACACACGATCAAATTAAGCGTTTAGAAGACAAAGACGTCATGAAGTACAGCAAAAGGTATGAGACCTACGTTGGCGCGAAGACAACTGAAACCTTGAGTGAAAGCATCCTTTCGTTTTCCGTAAAAGTACTCAGCATGGCAGTTACAATAAAAGATTCCGACGCTCGGCAGAATGAGCTGAAAAACGATTACATAATCACAAAGGAGCTTTCTGATCTGTCTGGTGGGATCGCTCTGAGATGCGGACGTCTGCTCGCACTTGCCAACGCGTTTCTGATCACGGCAAAACATGTCGATTTCAGCAGCGATAATGAGACACACCACCACCCTTCTCGTGATTCAGACGGCTATCCTCTTACTGGAGTTGATGAAGTACCAAATGCTAAGCAATCCCCAGTAACTTCTGAGTAATTGCTGAACATTGGTTGGTAATTATCAATTAAATATAATTTATTCACTAATATACGTCATGGCTGATTCAGAAGACATGACTCAACAAGTGACTTCAAAAACTCCAACCACAAAGCAGAAAACCCCAAAACGTGTGGCAGCCGGCAAAGCTATTGCTGCGAAAACAAAACAGGCTCGCGAGGAACAAAAAAAGGCTTTAGCTGAGGCTCAGATCATCCTCGCAAACAATAAGCTGAAAAAAGATGCGCCTGTGGCCGACCCACCACCGTCTGACACTCCATCAACCAAAAACGTTCTAACAACAACAACACAATGGCTGTGTGTCATCAGCATTTTAGTTTCATTGGCCGGTATCTACTACAAACGCGAAGACATCAAAAGCCTGTTAACAGCCAAAAAAGCGCCTCAGGATGTTGATAATACACCTCCCGCGCCTCCGCCATCACCTGTTGATGTTGAGCCAAAAGGAGGCATCCGTCTGATGGATTGAACTTTCTCTTTGTTTTTATAAATGGATAAATCAAACATCCAAACAGTCTTGTTTCATTTTTTTTTTGCTGTATATGGCGCGTTAAAGTTTTTTTCAAAAATGTGCTTTTCCATCATGGATAGATTTACACAAGAAGAAGAAG
>JAHPZR010011900.1:0-7500 GCA_019787425.1 Platygyra sinensis
ATTTTTGCAAAAAAGCAAAGGAACAGAGCGAAAAAAAAAATATGAAGCGAACCTCGTGTCGAACCCCCCGGTGTCACGCAAAACAAAATTCGAATCTGGCCCGTTCAGCGCCTCATCCGCTTAGTGCTAAACGGAAGCAGGAGTAAGAGCTTAAAGGTATTATAGTGAGTTGATCGCTTAGCGAAAACAAAGGTTTTCTTTGTTTTCCATTCAACAAAAGGTCCCCAGAGGAATGTCCCTTGGAAAAATGTGTTTTTGTTGCATAACGTAATAGTCGCAAAAAGGAAGCAAACTTCAGGGAAAAAACGATGCGAACATTGTTTGACACAGCGGAACACAAGAACTTGCATGCGAAAATTTGGAGCAGTTTGCGACAAAGTTCACTTTTTCTGTTAAAAACCTAACGCCCTTTTTTCCCACCGAAGCCTTCAATTTAAGTTTTCGCATCGGTGGGGGAACAGCCAAAAATCATATCTTTAAAAAAATTGAAAAAATTTGTTCTCACAAAATCAAACAGAGTTGCCTGAAAACGGGATTCAAGACACAGAACATGGCAGTATTTGGAGCACAAGAAAACAAGATATCTTGCGCAGTATTCAAGTACATTTTTCAACGCTTTTCAAAAGTTTTAATTTTACATGGATCTGTTTGAAGTTTTGATCCAACTCGCCAGTCCATTAAGAACCCCTAATTTACACCGACTGTACTTGTAGCCCAAAGGATTTGTCCTATCGATCGGTTCCTTTGGCTTTTTAGCCTTCCGACAAGGAGATGGCTGCACTTGTGATCCCCTATGGGTAAGCACCAAACATAAAATTCACATGCTGGTCACATGGCTGTTCTGAACCTTTAATTCGTCCCGAGCTTGTGGGGACGATCTAAGTATACATTCTTGATCGGATAAAACCTGCACAGGCTACTGTGGCGGGACCAAATTTTTTCCACGGCATATCGACCTTAGCCACACTCAAAATATATATGCTTTATCACGCGGCAGGTCAGAGGAAGCTAAAAGTGTGCAAGATGCCGCCATCTTCTCGGTATTCTTTCGTGTGAACAGTTAGCCACTTTTCACAGTGCCAGTGTTGAGCTGTTTCCGGAGTTTTCAAACTTCACCGAGACGCCAGTTTTTACCCTCAAATCAGCTTAGTGTGCCCACTCATGTGCTCAGCTGCCTCGAACTGGGAATCCCCGGTCCATGGAGCCCCGCCGCAGACCAGGTCCTGTGACCCCCTATTTTTACTACCTCTGAAATATACGGTAGTAACAGGAGCCATACTGTAAGCGCGCGCAATATTTCTAGTGTTTTGGGTGCTGTTCCTGTGATATGGGACAATTTTTCTAATTTTGACTACTGCGCGTGCAACCCGAGCGCTAACTGCTGTGTTGGGTTTTTGATGTCAAGCGCGCGCGGTGGGAAATGGGGTCCAAGATTCTCGAAATATTTGAGAGTTTGGAGTTCACGAACTTCAATAACGTGTTGATGTGGCTGTCCCGCTAACAGCGGCCCGGTCAATTTCGGGTCAGAAAAAAGTTAGCCTTTTTATTTTTTGGACAAAAAGAACTTAGTGTGTATATACTAAAACCAGTATGTTTTGTTGTAATTTCTGCTTTCTTTTTTGCTACACCCCGAAACGACTTCAGCTGTCTTAGGAGCGATTTTTGGTCGATTCAGGAATCAAATTTCGTGACTTTTCCGGATCGCGCTGCCTTAAAACAAGGACGTATTGCTCCACATCGACCAGACCACAGCATTCAGATACATTCGAAGTGCTTTGCACCGAAATTTCGTTACGGTTGGATAAAAATTGGATAACCGCAAAAAAATCCAAGATACCTCACTGCGTCGCTTGTGAAAATGAATAAATAATTAGCTATAAGGAAGACTCAAAATATCAAAAGTGGCACCTAAACTAGGTTTAAAATGACATTTACAGCAAAGATCTTTCCATACTCTAACAGATTCTAGCGTTAAACTTGCGGGTATCATCCTTCATTAGACGCGAGCGAACTCTGCAGTTGGACACAAATTACTGCATAATTATGCAAATGTCACGCAATTCGCGGCTAGCGTGATGGCGATTGAATGAAAGCAACCGGATAAGAATGATGTTTGGCAGTCCAGAATTTCCTTTCATTCTGGAAATATCTTATATGCGTAACTTAGTACCCCTTATCTTGGATTGATATTGATGGAAATAGACGAAAGAATGTGTTCAAGTTAATTATGTATATGCCAACACTCACAGCCAGAGCTGAGGGCGGTTGCGAGTTGAAAGCAAACAAGCGGGAAATATTTAACGTTGTTTCAGCAGCCCAGAAGTCCTGTTTCATACAAAATAAATCATATTTATCCATTATTACCCTTGGCGTGGATTTCTTTGGGTTCATATAAAGACTCTACTGAGATGACAAGGAAACTTGGCACTTTTAGGTCTAATTTCTTACCGACCTAATAAGATTTCAAGGAACAACTCAAAATACAGACGACATTCTTTTAGCTTCTTTTAAGTATAAAGAAGTACATATTCACAGATTGCATGTCATTTACTCCTTTTTTAGCGGCCATTTCTTTTTTAATCATGTTAAATAGCGAAGTAAAAGTTTTATCGCACACAAGCCAAGCTTATCACGTACCATCTAACTGAATTGCTTTAGAAATGATTTTTCATACTTTAGAGTTTGCAGGACAAGGTCTTTCAGGTATTTAAGGAAGTCACGCTCAAAATAAATCAACTTTTCTAACCTCTTCCGCATCCAGAGAAATGGTTCAGCAAACTACGTCTGAAAGAAAAATAACTATGCAAATTTCGAACCCTTTTATACCAGAGATCATATTACAAAAACATGTTGTGATAAGCTGGTGCGAAGACATGGCAACTTGTGAGACAAACTGTTTCCTTTTTTTATAAAGATGCGGATAGATGCGGCGATTTTAAGAGGGAAGGTGAGCTAGTACCTCTTTCCGAGTGCAACGCGGATATATCTGCACATCTCAGACGGTTTCATCTGTCTAACAATGGGCGCGATCCATTTGACCAAAATTTCCGGAAATTCCGGTACAAAATCAAATGGAACAGAACGTTTCTGGAAATTCGTTTCGAAAATTGTGGACAACCTCCGGAGGTTGTCCTAAAATTCCGAAAAAACGGAATGCACGGAAATCCCGTTCCATTTGACGATTTCTGCTCGGGCCCAGTTTCTCCGAACCCGGAAATCAACATGGCGGTCAATCCTGGTCAAAAGTTTCAGTGCTCTATCTCACAAACGAGTGAAATACATGTATCTTACTTCAACATTATTGTAGTGGATTGGCCTCAACAAGCTTTAGTGAGTAGTGCAAAAATACATGTGAGCTACGTGAAATGTGAGCATAACTGCGCGAGTGAACAGCCCGCTCGTCATTCGAAAGCCAATCTTGAACTCGTCAGGAAAATATAGAGGTATCGTACCCTTAATGTAGTCGCGGACTCCTTTTAAATTCTTATGATAAAAGTTATGTTGATACCCTCACTAATACATCGTTTATTTCAACTTCAGTTTCGACGATCGAGCAACCCCAAAGCAAGTTAACCAAGGTAAAAGAGTCCTCTGTTTGATTTCGTATTTTCACGCGAAACTTACTTGGAGCGTGATGACCTGGGACGGGTTAGTCCAACAAAACGGAAAATACCGTTCCATTCGTCTAATGGAAAACCCGGAATTTCAAACCGGAATATTTGGTCAAATGGAAAGCGCCCAATGTTTATCGAGCGGCAGGTCTATTTCGGGGGTGAGGGGTGAGGGTTGGGCTGAGGGGTGGGGAGTGGGGGGTGAGGGTGAGGGGTGAGGACGACAATAAGTAATAAATAATAAATAAAATATCGAATGCGACTTGAAACATTGTTTGAACAATAAGAAAACTATTAGAACACTTAGCTCCATTTGTAATAAAAACGGAATAAAATAATAAAACGTATCTGTGAAAATTATCCAGATATTCCCACGCAATAGCGGCACAAACTAGGCTTTTGTACATTATGCCAGCATTTTTTCGAGGCATTTTAGGGACGGACCATTAGAAAAGTGATGGGGGGGAGGGGAATTTTCAGCTTGCACGAATTTTTTTTTTCGCTCACGGCTTGTGCAGGAATTTTTTTTTCAGGTGAAACCCTCTGCGCGAATTTTTTTTTCAGACAAATATTGCTTTTTGAAAAGGTCATAGACAGGCCAACACAAACTCTCCTATGTGGTTTTACGGTAGCGGCACGTAAGCCTCTAAAGTTTTGTTTTGGCGAGTGTCTTTGAGCGATTTACCTTTTTGAAAAGTTAACAGACAGGCCAACACTCCTATGTGGTTTTACGATAGCGACACGTAAACCTTAACAGTTTTGCTCAGACGAGTATGTCCTGGAGCGAAGATAGTCTGCCTGCCAATGAAAACCACACTTTGTGGTTCTAAATGTTTGTTAAAAGTACCAGTGGCAGTGTTGCTGTTTATATTGTTGACTACATAGTTTATGTTGGTAAGAGTTAAAGTTTTAACGCTACCACTACATGTAAATGCACTTTTTCATTTTATTATAGAATCATTATTCAAGGCGATAAGACCAATGCTCTAATTTTATTGTGGGCAGAAATAATTTTATAGCATATTTACAAAGATACCAAATTCTAAGATTTGTATTTTTTACTATAAATTTTATATGTTGAAAAGTGAAATATCGAAACTGTTTATGGAATACGCAGGGTACACTGTATGTTGCAGGTAGACTAGCTGCCAATGAAAAACCATACTTTGTGGTTCTTAATTTTTGTTAAAAGTACTGATGGCAGTGTTAATGTTGCTGTTTATGTGGTTGACAGTTTTAAAGTTTTAACACTTACTCAGCTACGTGTGAATGCACTTTTTTTATTGTATTATAGAATTCTTATTCAAGGAACGGGCTCCTGTTCAAGGGGATAAGACTCATCCTCTAATTTTAATTTTGAGTAATATTAATTTATTACAAATTTTATTTTATTATTTTCATTATAATACAGTATACAGTGTATGTTGTAGCATAACGAGTCAGACGTTCAAACAGACCTTGGATCCCTTGGAGATGTCTAAAACTCCAAGGGGTACCAGTGGCTTGTAAAATTCCAGTGTAATCATATCCCTGGCAGTGATCGTTTGTGTTCCACAAAACGCGTCATGTGTCCAGACACTTTGAAAATCACTTTATGTTATGCAGTCAGAAATTCTCAAAAATTATTGCCACGAGATTTTCAAAAACCTCTCAAGAGGTTACGCTCACGATTACTATGCGTGTTAGAAATCACGAGCTCATAATCTTATTGTTTTCAAGTAATGAGAAGCGATTCTGGAAAATACACGACGGAAAAATCACTATCACGAGTTTGTTACATATCCAGAAGCACTCAACAACTGTACTGCATGGACTTCACTGAGACTAGGTGAACCAGAACCCACCACAGCATGTTCCTATAATGTCACGTACGACGGAAAAAAACTTTGACGATTTTGTTACATATCCCAAAGCACTCAGCAACTGTATTGCCTGTACTTCAGCCTGGGTGAACCAGAAAGTATATGTACAGTGTTCTATAATGTCACGCACGACGTAAAAAATCACTGTGACGATTTTGTTACATATCTCGAATTACTCGTGACTTCATCCTAGGTGAACGTGAAAGGAAATGTAACATGTTCCTATAATGTACGTCACTCACGTCAGTAAAAATAACTTGACGATTTTGTACATATCTTAAGCACTCATCAGCAACTGTGTTGCATGGACTTCAGCCTGGGTGAAACCAGAAAATATCCTCTAACCCTCGGCAACGTCATTCTACGTGACTGTGTACGATGATATACGTCTAGTCATGAGCGTTCAGTATGAATCGTATCATAAGCTAAACAAGTGAAACAGTGTTTTAGTACCTATCTAGTCCCCATACTATCTTAAAGCATGACAATCCGTGTAAGTTAATAATCATTAACTAAAAGATTAATCTAATGATATAACTTGGTACCTTCGTCTTGTTGTCTTTGATTCGATGCTCTACGAGGTTTGGGTCACGGCTAGCGCTAGCTGAAGACACTTTTTGGATTCTCTCTGTCGTTCTCCAGGTGATTGAATTCATGTACAAGCCCATCGCGGTTGGTCGGGTTTGTTATGGTTTTCTATCACACATGTTTGATGGTTTTCAGCAAACCACAAATCCACAACCGTATGTCCAGGGCAGCTCTCTTGTTTGTTCTTCCCGCGGAAAAGAAAACCGCAGCGCGACCTGTCTGTAACTCCGCGAGGAACATTTCGACTGTGATTCGACTGGATCACTTTTCGCACAAATGCGGTCAGGAGAAAAACACCATATCTTCTAATTTTCGGGCGGCAAATCTCGTTTGTGTAGCCCGTTTTCTATGACCGCAAACACGATGAACCGGGTTCATTCGAAGTCGAAGTCCGCTATTACGTGTAAGCGAACAATATTCCCGCGGTGTGAAAATTTTTATAAAAGAATAAACTTATGCGGCCATTATCATATCCTGAAAATTACCGCAGTTTACTTATAGTACACAGTTTCTTCTTTTAAATTGAAAGCAATTATCGCACACCACCAATAGAACCGCAAAATTCTTGCGATGGCCAGGCAACCTAACAGATAAATGACGTTTTTTGAAAAACTTTCCTGCTTCGCAAACAAACTCCGCCCACAACACACATTCAAACTGGGTTTCCCACATAAACTGAGCCAATCAGCGTGGCATGTTCACGCGGTTGGACTGCATATACGTCAACAGGTTGGCCTACTGCCTGTCAATCAGACAACGAAAGTTTTTACTTTCCGGTGAAAACGAAAACACCGTATTTTCTCTGCCATCATTTAATATTTTTGAGAATGTTTTGTTTAGTATGAAGAGTTCACGCTTAGACCTATACATTAACCTAAAAATCCACATTTCAACACAAAATGGTCGGTTCTGAAGGTGCACGCTAACTTTAAAGCCTGGTTTTCCATGTGGATCGTCCGGATCGTCCCAGTTCGTCTTTCAAAAAATGTTTAAACGATCGGGAGACGATCATATGGAAACGCCTCCAGACGATCGCAAAACGACCCGGTACGACTGAGGGCCTCTTCATATGAGCCCGGTCAAACCGCGCTGCAGCTCGGGTTCCGCGCCGATCTCGCCTCGCCACTCGTTTCTTTGGTAAAAATATCGATGTCTTCATATGAGAGGCCGGGTCTGGGCCCGGTTACCCGAGATCCTCGGGGTTTGGCGCGACCGAAGAGGCTCTCGGATAACCGCGGTTGAAATTTTCTCATATGGAACAACTCCAGCCTGGTTGACCGGGACGTAAAGCATTTTAGGACGAAATACGCTGTCAGGGGGGGGGGCTTTTCATCAGATAGCGGCCAAAATGGCACACTTTTGGTCATTGTATGATATTTCCCACTTCGGGATAATGCCGAAATATGTGTTTATTAATAAAGTTTAACAGGGTCCACAGA
>JAHPZR010011900.1:15000-17500 GCA_019787425.1 Platygyra sinensis
CAAGGGACGATTATTGTGTCAAATATGGCCAGAAGTGACAAGATGATTGATGTTCTAATGTCTCTAAGCCTTCCCTTGCTGCACACAGGACTGCCTTTTAAGATTGTTGTCCCAGCATCGTATCACACTTATTATACTTTTAGTAACCCAACACCAGCTCTAAAAGCAATTTAATTATAATCACCTGGAATTTTAGAATCTCATCAGACGAACAAATGTCTTGGAGAACAATACTCATTCGACATTGTTTTAAAACTAACATGTAAAGTTTGTTTTCATTTCTTATTTCTGTCTTTAATAGATGCGGATAAAATACAGGTGTTTAACAAATATTGCGAAGCTTTTTAGTGAAATCATACTTTACTTTAACTTTAATGATTTAACTTAAAGGGCGATTGTCACGATAAAGCGCATGTACGGTCTTGATTGACCCCAATTTTTTTAAACCAATAGAAACCGTAATACTGTCACGGGCGCCACGAGGGTCAGCTTAGAGTTGCACGTGCCTTTCGAACATCTCTTTATCCGCCGGCTTTTGGCCTTTTGTTTGTACAGAATGTTTATCATGTTTATGTTGCGTGAAGGCCGTGTCCGTTGATTACAAGCACATACGCTTTACTTTCTTTCAGGTCGCATGCATATCTGCAGCTACAGTACAGGTCAAAGGGATTGCAGCACCTACACGCGCGTAAAATGCGTGTAGTCTGCGTGTAGTATTCGTGGACAGTGCGTGGGAAGTGCGTGGACAGTGCGTGGGCAGTGCGTGTAATTAACTGCGTGTAAAATTTACTCTTCAGGTAGTTACACGCATTTGCGTGTAATTTCACCGGTATGCGTGTATTTAAACTGGAAGAGGAAGCCTTTGTTATTCATACACGCATTTGCGTGTATGAATTAATAACGAGCTCATGTATGAATAACAAACGAGCACCTAAGAAACAAATCTTCTTTCGTAATCTGTAACAGCCCGCACTTCTGCTTAACGTCGAAACTTAATTCTTAGAGATCTCTGAATTTCGTTTACATTTACGTTAAAAGACGAACGACGTATGTCGCAACGTAAATGTGCACAAAATGCCATTTCACTCCTGTTCCTTCGAACAACAATGAAATAGATACTCGCGTACTCTCTCTTAATTTGCTAATTGCCATCACTTCTGTTTAAATAGCGAAGAATCGAAACTTTTATAGCAAAATCTAAGCTTTTGTTCACATTTTTCATTTCATCAGATATTCGTGTGTAACTTTCTGACAACAGGTTTATATTGTACTATGTATCTATGTTTTCACCCGACTCGTTCGACCATTCCGCTTAAATTACTATTGGTGATATTCACGTGACTTCAATAAAATTCAAACTACAACACATTTGAGTTTGCTAAAATTTTATTTTCATGATTTGCAAGAGCAGCTGAAAACGACTTTTCATACAAATTTCCGCTCCGAATGGGTTCTTCGTTTTGTGATGGACCCGGCCGACGCTTGAATTTCTAAGCTTTTCCGTGACGTGGCATTTACATGACGGCCGAAAGAGCTGTAATGTTGGTTTAAATAGTGACTTATTTCGGAGAATTTGACTCTCTGAACTTTTCGTGTATTTCAAAAAAGTATTGATGTAAATTTGGGTAAAAATTCTCACCATATCGCTTGTTGTTGAAACTCGAACGGAAAAAATATTTTACTATGAAGCGGTAAACCAGTTTAATGAAATTGCTCGATTCTATCGGGAACGTTTAACGACCAAGAGCAAGAAGGCGAAAGATTAAACTATATCACAGTGCAGTCCACTACGATAAATGTTACACAAGGTAAATGCTTTGTTTTCATTACACGCACTTTAAATATTCTGTTCTCACTACACGCACTTAATGAGTTCCAGTTGAACGACTGCGTGTAAAATTACACGCAATATCACGTCTACTGAGTCAAAATACACGCGTGTAAATACACGCATTTTCTTGTCTTTGCGTGTAAGGTGCGTGGACACTGCGTGGACACTGCGTGGGCACTGCGTGTAATGTGCGTGTACTACACGCGCTTTACGCGCGTGTAATGCTGCAATCCCTTTGACCGGTACTGTATATATACAAAGTTTCCGATTTTCGTCTTTGCGCTGGCAACTTTTCTTCGTTTTTTGTCTTTTTTTTTCGAACAAGGTGGCTAGGAGGTGAAAGTAGCTTTCGTCTCTAGCCGGTTCGAAAACCCTCTCGAGGACATTGTATTTCTCGACAGCATTCAACTCAAAACACAAAATACGACTCTTAAATCTTTCATGGATGACTAAACAGTTCTTCAATATCGGTATTACTATTTTCATACGCCTCACAAGGTCGATGGAGGAGGATTTTTCTCACAAATAACAACTTTGAAAACTGTTCCGTCGGATGAGAAATCAAATTGCACATGCGCAGAAGGGTGTCAAATGCCTTTAAGGGTGCTTCAGTTTTTTTCATCCAATAAAAGATGAGAAGAAAAAGTAAAGGTAAACCTTATTTGGCGA
>JAHPZR010011900.1:22500-25356 GCA_019787425.1 Platygyra sinensis
AGGAAAATATTGCGCTTATTTTCACTCGTGTTGTTTGTTGTCTTCATTATAATTTTCTTTTCTCTCGAATCACCGTGCTATTGTACATTTCTGTATATCATGAATTCATAACACGCGCGATTACTTTCCGGCGACTTTCCCGAGGCATGCTAAAATATCCCGAGCTAGCACTACAACAACAATAAATGTTATTGTAGAGCTAGCTCGGGATATTTTAGCATGCTTCGGAAATTTACCGGAAAGCAATCGCGCTTGTTATGAATTCATGATATACAGAAAAGGTCATAGACAGCCCAACACAAACTCCCTTATGTGGTTTTACGGTAGTGGCACGTAAGCCTCTAAAGTTTTGTTCTGGCGAGTTTGTCTTTGAGCGATTTACCTTTTTGAAAAGTTAATAGACAGGCCAACACAGACTCTCATATGTGGTTTTACGATAGCGACAAGTAAACCTTAGCAGTTTTGCTCAGACGAGTATGTCTGCCTGCCAATGAAAACCACACTTTGTGGTTCTTAATATTTGTTAAAAGTACCAGTGGCAGTGTTGCTGTTTATATTGTTGACTACATAGTTTATGTTGGTATAAGAGTTAAATTTTTAACGCTACCACTATATGTAAATGCACTTTTTCATTTTATTATACAATCATTATTCAAGGCGATAAGACCAATACTCTTATTTTATTGTGGGCAGAAATAATTTTATAGCATATTTACAAAGATACCAAATTCTAGTATTTATATTTTTTACTACAAATTTTATATGTTGAAAAGTTAAATATCGAAACTGCTTATGGAATACACAGGGTACAATGTATGTTGCAGGTAGACTCGCTGCCAATGAAAACCATACTTTGTGGTTCTTAATTTTTGTTAAAAGTACCAATGGCAGTGTTAATGTTGCTGCTTATGTGGTTAACACTTACTACTACATGTGAATGACTTTTTCATTGTATTATAGAATTCTTATTCAAGGCACGGGCTCCTGTTCAAGGGGATAAGACTCATCCTCTAATTTTTATTCTGAGTAGAACTAATTTTATAGCATATAATATTTACAAAGATACCAAACTCTAATATTAATTCATTACAAATTTTATTTTATTATTTCCATTATAATACAGTATGTTGTATGTTGTAGCATAACGAGCTAGACGTTCTTTGCAACCAAAAACAGACCTTGGATCCCGTGAAGATGAAGAACTTTTAGTTCTACATCTCCACGGGATACCAGTGGCTTGTAACAGCGTAATTCATATCCCTGGCAGTGATCGTTTGTGTTCCACAAAACGCGTCATGTGTCCAGACACTTTGAAAATCAATTTATGTTATGCAGTCAGAAATTCTCAAAAATTATTGCAACGAGATTTTCAAAAACCTCTCAAGAGATTACGCTCACGATTACTATGCGTGATAGAAATCACGAGTTGTTTTCAAGTAATGCGAAGCGATTCTGGAAACTACACGACGGAAAAAATCGCTATCACGAGTTTGTTACATATCCAGAAGCACTCAACAACCGTACTGCATGGACTTCACTGAGACTGGGTGAACCAGAACCCACCATAGCATGTTCCTATAATGCAACGCACGACGGAAAAAAAACTTTGACGATTTTGTTACATATCCCAAAGCACTCAGCAACTGTATTGCCTGGACTTTCAGCCTGGGTGAACCAGAAAGGATATGTAACGTGTTCTATAATGTCACGCACGACGTAAAAATCACTGTGACGATTTTGTTACATATCTCGAATTACTCGTGAACTTCAGCCTGGGTGAACGTGAAAGGAAATGTAACATGTTCCTATAATGTACGTCACGCACGTCAGAAAAATAACTTTGACGATTTTGTTACATATCTTGAAGCACTCATCAGCAACTGTGTTGCATGGACTTCAGCCTGGGTGAACCAGAAAATATCCTCTAACCCTCGGCAACGTCAATTCTACGTGGACTTGTACGATGAACTCAGTATAGGGTCTAACTCACAAATGAAAACAGTGATTTTTAGTACCTATCTAGTCCCCATACTATCTTAAAGCATGACAATCCGTGTAAGTTAATTATCATATAACTAAAAGATTAATCTAATGATATAACTTGGTACCTTCGTCTTGTTGTCTTGATTCGATGCTCTACGAGGTTGGTCACGGCTAGCGCTAGCTGAAGACACTTTTTGATTCTCTCTGTCGTTCTCAGGTGATTGAATTCATGTACAAGCCAATCGCGGTTGTCGGTTTTGTTTGGTTTTCAACAACTGTTTAATGGTTTGAGCAACAACAAATCCAAACGTATGTCCAGGGGCAGCTTCTTTGTTGTTCTTCCCGCGAAAAGAAAACCAGCGCGCCTTCTTTAACTCCGCGAGGAAAATTCGACTGAAAACTGGATCAATTTCGCACAAATGCGTCAGGAGAAACACCATATCTTCTAATTTGGGAGGCAAATCTCGTTTTGTGCCCGTTTTCAATGACCGACGGACGGGTTCATTCGAAGTCGAAGTCTCTATTATGTGTAAGCGAACAATATTCCCCGCGTTGTGAAAATTTATTATAAAAGAATAAACTATGCGGCCAGATCATATCTGAAAATTACCAGGTTACTTATAGTACACAGTTTCTTTTATTGAAAGCAATTATCGCAAACCACAATAGAACCGCAAAATTCTTGCGATGACAGCAACCTAACAGATAAATGACGTCACCCCATAGCAACCGGACCTGGACCTTCCTTCTGCATGAATTTTTTTTCTTCTTTGCACGAATTTTTTTTCTTGGCAATTTCCCTTGCATGAATCTTTTTCTGTTTTTTTTTCCCAAACCCCCCCCCCCCCGCCCCCCATCACTTTTCTAATGGTC
>JAHPZR010011901.1:0-7500 GCA_019787425.1 Platygyra sinensis
ATTCCAATTCTATCGATTTACAAATTGTAAGTAAAATAAGAAGTTATCTGGTTGCAACTATTTCAATACTATTATTTTTCCCTTTGAAGTAAAGACTATTAACCACAGGAAAAGAAAAAAAAAAGGAAGAAAAAGTTAACTGTCGCACTTCGCCTCGTATATCTTTATAAGCCACAATTTTCGATTCTGTACTGTTGATGTAATTTAGATAGAAATTCTTCTAAATCAGGCCTTTTAGATAAATTTTTACAGGTATAGAGATATTTTGTTTGGAATAATATTAAAAGACATAGTCTGTGCTTAAGGGGGTTAGACAATTTAGGTGGAAACACGTCTTTGAACGTGTTTAACACGATGTGTTCGTGTGGAAGATGTATTCTTGTGTTATGATAATTATTAAACCAACTTAAAGTCTTCATGTAGAAATTAACCGTTTCAGTGCAGTGTAAAAAAGTATTTTCGATCGAATCAGAATGGGGACTTAAGGAGCCTATGTCATCAGTGACCAGTTTGTATTTCTTCAATTCTTTCCTAGTTGGGATAATCCTGTGGAGGACTTTGAAGGAAAACTGTCTCAGTTTGTTGTCTCTGGATGACTCATATATTTCCTTGAAACTTTGTTTCCAATCAGTAAAGTACGGAAATAATTTTTTCCAAGACTTTATTGTGGTTGCCTCTGTGTTATTTTTTTCAATGAACATGTTATAGTAGTGTTTGCAACGCATTTTAGGTAACAGTAATGTCCTGTCGTTTAACTGCTGGAATTCGAGAGGAATACTAAACAAATCAGGAGTTGGGGAAACCAGAGCTTTTCTCTTCAGCTCTTGAGGGATGGCAGCAATTAGCTGAAAGTAATTAAGGTAACTGACTTTAAAATCAAACTTTTTTTGAAATTCGTCAAGGGTAAGAAATTTTCCAGCAGAATTTAACAAATCAGCTATGAAGTAAATCCCGCGGTCAAACCAACTTTTCCAAAACAGGCTTTTCTTTTCCACTGTTATATTCTTATTATTCCAGAGGATTGAGTCATTGGTGATATACTGAGAATTGTTGGTTAACTCCTGGAAATAGTCCAAAAGCTCGCCGTAAAATAAAGGTAAATTTTGTCCAATTTTGCCGAATTGAAATTACATTTGAGAAGAAAAGCTAAGCCCCCATATTTGTTAAAAGAATAGTTTGGAATGGCTTTCCAGGCATCATAAGAATTTGTTAGCAGCCTTTGTATCCAGGCAAGACGTAGAGATTTTACCATCGTTCAAAAATTGATGAAGTTAATACCGCCTTCTGAAAGGGGTTGATACATAACTTTTCTTTTAATTTTGTCCTTCCTGTTGTTCCATAAGAAAGAGAAAAGATGATCTTGGACGTTATTTATCACTGTGTCAGGGACACAAATCATCGATGCAGTATAAATTAACTGAGAGGCACCCAACGTCTTGGCTAAAAGGGATTTTCCATACAACGTTAATTCACACGCTGCGCCATAAATTTAATTTTGTACTCATTTTTCGGATTTTAATATAAAAATTTGCATTTATGCTCTTATCCGGATTGTGCGACAAATATGTTCCAAGTATTTTGATCAGGTCTTTAGTAACACTAAATTCAAGTATTTTAATATTTTTCTGTTTTGATGAGCCGATCCACATCGCTTTAGTTTTTTTTTATTCAGTTTTAAGCCAGAAACGGTCCTGAAGTTGTGAACTGTTTGTAGAGCGGCTTCAAGAGAATTTGTGTCGCTCATTATAAGCGTAGTGTCATCTGCGAATTGTGATATTTTTACCTCTTGATGATTAGGGAGAGGTATACCTTTACAGTCTTGTGCCTGGCGAATTTTTGAAGCTAGTAGTTCAACCGCTAAGATAAATAGAAACGGACTTAAAGGACAACCCTGCCGCACGCCTCTTGAGATTTGGAAGTAGTCGGTCATATAACCAGCATTCATTACTGCTGTTTCACCACCATTGTAGAGGACAGAAAACCATTTTCTTATAGAAGCCCCAAAATTAAAAAGTTCTAATGTGTTATTGATGAAGCTCCATTCTATCGAGTTGAAGGCTTTCTCAAAGTCCACAAAGAGAAAGATTCCTGAAATTTTTTTGGCATCTGTGTATTCCATCAGATCACTAAGAAGTCTTATGTTCTGACCAATATATCTATCTTTTATAAATCCTGTTTGGTCTGAATGAATTAGCTTAGGTAAAAAAGGTTCTATTCTTTTGGCAATAGTTTTCGCGAGAATTTTGTAATCAGCGTTCAACAGTGTTATGGGGCGCCAACTAGTTAGTTCTGACAAGTCGTCGTCTTAAGAAATCAGAGATATTATTCCTCTTCTCTGAGAGACTGGCAATTTTCCTTTGTGAAAAGTTTCATTGTACGAATTAAGTAAATCGTCCTGCAGCATGTCAAAAAAGGTTTCATAAAACTCTACAGTAAAGCCATCTTCACCTGGCGTTTTATTTTTCTCAAAAGAAACCAAAACTTTTTTAATTTCTTCAAGGGACAGCTCATTTTCAAGGCTTGCTTGTTCCTCGTTCGTCAGTTGGGGAGTTCTAAGCCCTCGACGAGATTATTGAAGCTGCTTTTTTGCTGTAATAATGGAGTATCAGCAAGTTTCGTTGTAAACATGTTACTAAAGAAACGTTCTATTTCTTTATTTACTTTCTTCAAGTCCGAGGTTGTTTCGCCGTTTTCTAATTTCACTTGAAGTATCGTCTTCTTTTCTTAGTTCCTCTTTTCTAGATTGAAAAAGTATTTTGTTGGTTTTTAACCTTCTTCTATCCACTTTGTTCTAGATCTAAAAATAGCCTCCTTGCCTCTTAAATCGTAAATTTCTTTTAGTCCTTCTTTGGCTGCACCATATGCCTCAAGAACATCTTGGTCTAGGTCTATATTTGTGCTGTTACAAATTTTGCGATCGAGTTCTTCCAATTTAGTTTGTAACGTTAACTCTCGTTTTTTGACTTCACTTCTTTTACTCTTGGAGAATTTAATCGTCTTTGCCCGAATTTCCATTTTGATTAATCCCCACAACAGCTGTTTACTCTCTACGTCTTTGTATTTTTCATGTATTTGTGGGTATATAAATCTTATTAGGTCTTTATAATTCTCGTCATCCAGTAGTGTGTTATTGAATTTCCAGGAACCGGGACCTCTTTCTAAACCGCTTCTAACTTCAATACCCAAAAATATTGCTTTATGATCCGGAGCCACTGAGGAACGAATTTCCGCCCTTTTTACTTCCGATACAATCGAGTTTGACACCAGGAAAAAATCAATTCTAGATTTTGATTTTAAATTTTTTGTTTCATAGGTGAATGACTTAGCGTTCGGATGAAGTTTCCGGTAAATGTCCTGAAGACCGAGTTCTTCCATAAGATCAATTATAGAATTTCTATAGGCAGTTTCTTTCCAGGGGATCCCTCCGTATTTATCCGTTTGCTTCAATGTGGTGTTCCAATCACCTGCAATTATTACTTTTAATACATCAGTTTTAGCAGCAATGTTTTCACTTAACATTTTAATGAATTGTTCTTGTTCGCGATAATCATTCGGAGCATAGATGTTAATAAGAAAGAATTATGTCTTCTCAATTGAAAGCTTGGCAATTAGGTATCTTCCTTGTGTATCAGTTTCCACAATGGACAGTTGATATGTTGATTTTGGGTTAACAAGAATACAGACTGCTTTTGAATGTTCTGATCCATGAGAGAAATACATTTTTCCTCCCCATTCTGCAGACCATATTTTTTCGTCTTCCGGCTTGGAAAAAGTTTCTTGTAGACAGAAAATTGTGGCTTTTTGATTTTTTAAATATTAAGAAAATATTGCTCTTCTTTTGTTTTGATTACGCAATCCTCTAACATTCAATGAAAGAATATTTAATTTGTGCGACATGGCTGAATAGCAAAAGGTGGTAAAGGCTTGGAAAGTGCGATGTGGTTGATTACGATGAAAAGTCCAAACAATAAAACTAGATTAAACATACAATGTAAAGGACAGCATTATAAGGGCAATGACAATAGAACACAAGAAAACTTAATGAACTTACAACTTACCTAACTCTACTGGGAAATCTAACAAGCTATCTGCCAAGAACTGAAATAAAAACCAATCCTATTTCAAAGCCCGTTGCCTTTGGTGTTACTTGCATTTATAATCAATGACGGCTACTCTTGCTTGCGAATGCTCAGAATGCTCAGAATGTTAATAATGCATTGAAATAGTGTTATTTGTAGTTTTTTCATTTGCCTTACGGTCACATTAACTAATTTCCATCAGAAACCCTAATATTTGAAGAATAAAATATCTATGAAATACGATTTCGTCTGATATTTCCTGGCAGTCATTACAAAAAAAGAAAGAAATTAGGTCCAAAATACCCCGGTCCAATCAATGCATTATGTCTGTTTCATGTCCAGATTAAGGTTACTCAAATCCAATCTGATCGTAAAACAAGTGATGTTACATGTATGGTCAAAAAGCTAAGTTGCTATTTTGTAACAACTCGAATAATTCCATAGAAGGTCCGAAAAAATTGTTATCCACGGAATTCAAACCCCTAAACCTAAGAGAACAATGATTTGGAGAACTCATCGGTACTGTGGTGGTTTTTTTTATCAGAGTGAAGAAGGAGAGATGGTTTCTGGGAACCCAAAAGGTAACAGTAATATAATTTTACTTTACAGAAACGGCTGGCTGGTCAACTGTGCTGTCAAATTACCAGAAGTGCAAATCTCATTGTTTTAATATCTTAGAAGCTGTTATTGTTTTAGGGTTAGGGGAATAGTCCACGTTCGATATTTAAGAAATAGAAAACATGTACCGTGTTTGTATCGAGTTATACAAACACGAGTGGAAGTTTGGGAGAACGAGAAATGCTGTGGGAACACGAGCCGCAGGCGAGTGTTTCCACAGCTTTTTCGAGTTCTCCCAAACTTTCACGAGTGTTTGTATAACTCGATACAAACACGATGTACATGTTTTCTATCCCTTCTTTTAGAAAACACCACGACGAGAAAAAGGAAAACAACTTGTTAACTTTGATTATCGAAATGTAAATTCTCTTTGCTCGCGCCATCACTACGTTAACAAGCGCGCGCTAGTTCTGTGTCTCCATCGAGTTATACAAACACGATTTTCAACCAATCAGCGCGCGTGCTTTCTTAGGACTGTTTTCTAAATCAATATTCTAAATGGCTCAGAGGCTTTCAGGACAAACTTCCATATTTGGTTTTGTTTTCTTTGTATCCAAACCTCTTTTGAGAATTGAGAGACAAAAGAAACTTAAAAAATTTACAATTTTGACCCAAAATCCTCTGAGCCATGTTAGTATATTGATATATTGAACGTGGGCTATTGTTTCGTCGTTTGTTCTATTGTTCCCTTGAAGAGTATCAAGTCATTCATGCTGGACCTTACGAAGGTTGCTACTTGATCCCAAATAATGAAGTAGTTGATTCATTTATTACAGTGACGTCATAATGATGTCATAATAACATCAATGACTTTTTGAAGTAATCCGGCTCACTCGTGGTCATTCATGATCACTGGTGGTTATTCGTGGTCACTCGTGGTCATTTCATGTGGTCACTTATGGTCACTCGTAAGTACTTTTAGACCCTAACCATAAAAAAAACAAAGAAATCATGTATCATATGCCGTTTTTGCAAAAGACCTATCAGAATTCATGTCAACATTTTCCGGTCATACTTTCATCAAATATACATACCTTGTACAGACAGACAGACAGACAGACAGACGAGAGCATGGATTAAGAGCTTTACTGAATGCAAAGGATACTATGAGTTATGATGAGTTTCTGAGCCTCTATGAACTCCTGAGAACATAGGCATTGTTTTACATAGTTTGCTATTACAGACAGACAAGCAGAATTGGTAAAGCAGGCCAGCCAATTAGACAAGATGAAGCTGATGTGGGCCTGATATAACTGGAAAAGGAATATGAAAAAATCCAACAGCTTTCGTCTTTGTAGTAAGAAATTACATTCCAAACACCTCTGCCTTGAGAATGGCCGGTTCTTTCTTTGAAGCATTAGTTTCCTTCAGGACAAGTTACATGAACAAGTTCCATTCACAGATAATTATAATCAGTGCTGTTTACCAGATAACAATTACAAGTGAAAAGAAAGTACCAGTCATTACATGTTTCACAGTTCAACGGCCAAGAAATATCAAATCACGCTTCACATATTTATATTTGGTTCTTTCAGATGGAGTTAAAGAAGGCTCACCGGAAAACGATGACCTTGAAAGATTGGCAAACCAAATTATCAACGAATGGAAGAAGCTTGGGCGACGATTGTTGGATAGTGATGAAGCATTGCTAGATGCAGTTCATAAGGACAATGACACATGTTCTGAGAGGGCTTACAAAATGCTGTTAAAATGGAAAGCAGCGAAAGGGTCACATGCAACTTTCCGTGTCTTACATGACGCCTTATGTCATGATATAGTAAGTCGTCGAGATTTAGCAGAAAAATTTTGTCTAGTGACCGACGACTAATACCCATCAAACACAGATTATTTCTCTTTTTTGCAGATTTTCAACAAAAAATTTAGTGAAACAAATAAACAGCGTTTCGACATCTCCATATGTCATTGCCAAGTAAATGTGTAGGTTGTTACATTATAAATAGTCGCTTTTCCCTGTTTTCTTTCCACTTTACATATTTGCCACCTTATGCGCATAATTGGCATTTTACAATAGGTGTTGCCTATGACAAAAATCCAATTAGTTTTCGTTTTAGGGAAAGCTGTAAGAATTTGTTACTTTAAATTTTAGGTCCCTTTTAGGTTGTGTAGTTTTCATGTGCTCAGCACATTTTATTGTATATAATTGTTATATATATAATTATGTATTATTTATGTGTTTTTGTATGGCTTTGTGAGCCAAAGATTTAGTAGACCGATTGATATCTTTTACGTTTTTGGAAAGCTGTTAGAGATAGTGAAAGTTCTGGAAGAAAACTGCTACTGGTCTTTTAATCTTCACAAAATTTATCTCAAATAAAAAATTTGAGTGTGTCGCATGTGAATGTGAATACTTTATTTACCTTCGGATTTTAGAGTTACTTTATCATAGCTAATATCTCTGAGCATTTCCCACCACAACCCTCAGTTGCACCTTATCATGCTTAACAAATGTCGATAATATTAAAACAATAGACTGTTTTTGACATATGAAAATTCAGTTTGGAAGTGAGGCTTAGAGGACACAACAAAAGAAATTGAATGACCATGTTTTTTCATTTCTTTTGTTTGTCCTCTAAGCCTCATTATCACGCTGAATATTAGTATATCAGAAGTGGTCTTTTTCACCATGCCGTTTTTGAATTATAAGCCCCTTAAACTGCAATTAGGGGTGTTTTTAGCAAGTCATACTGTTGCTATGGTAATCTATTATGTTGCATAAATGATTACAATGTGTTTACCAATGGTTGGGCAGTTATTTTATACCATGATTATAGCATAGTGGCTA
>JAHPZR010011902.1:5000-12301 GCA_019787425.1 Platygyra sinensis
ATCTACACTGTTATGTAGATTTTCAAGGTCGTAATATATTTATTATGTACCATGTTTTACAATTTTTGAAGAGCTCCTTTACAAATGTCAGCAATTTGAAAATAGAAACTGGGACCTAAAAATTATTCATTGACTCTGAACTTGTTTTCTTTAGCTATTGGAATTATTACATTGTATATTTCACCCAGTTTAGGGTCCCCAGATGCAGAGTAAGATTCTGATTTTTGAGCAGGCAATTGGCATATTCAGTGATAGCTTTCTTGGGATCATTTGCCATGATTATCATGCCGCCCCCATTGCTATTGACATGCTGATGGCTATCAATAATGGCACAAAGGCCATTGCTCTTGACGAAAACCCCCACAGTCATATTCTGTGAAATCATCACACCATAGTGGTCTGTATGTGATACCTGGATCACTCCATTGATGTGGTCAACTAAATCCTGAAATTCATTATCATTTGTAAATGCAAATATTTGATCCGCTGATTCTACACTAAATAAATCTCCTACTGCATTCACAACATCTTCTACATCAAGATAAACAGCAGTATTGCTATACAGCTCATCATAAACCTCATTTCCATCACAGATGGCATTAACAAAGGAAGTAAACCACATGTCTGGAAGTTGATTCCAGAGAAGTGACAAATCTAATTTATTCTGGAAGCAGTAAGCCCCACATTTCACTGCAATTAGGGTACATGCATTGCTGCCAAACCTGGGAAATGCTTGTTGGGAAAGTGAAAATGCAGTGGCAATTTGACAGCCTTTGACAGGGTATCACCAAGTTGCTTGTGGAACATGTAACATTAGCAGCAGCAGTGCCACTAATATTCAAAACCACATATCCCTATAACCCTTTTCAGAATTTTTATTCCGTATCATGTCCTTTCTATTGATCAGTTTCCCAAGAGAAGGACCATATGATAGGGCAGACAAATTCCCTGCACTGGAAAACTTGAGGATGCTATAAATTGATTCAATAGCACTTAGATTTATGCGGAGTGGACTGATAAAATATTTGTCATTTGGAGCAACATTGTCAAAAAACCAGTAACAGAATGACGGAAAGCCATTGACCACAAGGCGTAGAAGATCCCAGGTCTAAAAAAGAGAAATAGAAATTTAGTGAAGGATGAAATGGATATCCATTCAGTTGTATGCTTGTACGGTTATGCAAATTATCTATAAACATGCCAGATAGCTGACTTGAAAGAATTCTTTAAGTCAGTTGTGACATTAAAGAACAATTTTTTATGAAAGGGATTTGTAGCCAAACCAAGATATACCTGTCATGCTAAAAACTTCTTCTGTCGGGCTTTCTTGGAATTGTCTGTGTATACTGCAATCAATAAAGTGTGGAATAATTCAGTAAACTAAGAATTTTACTTTAAAATAGTTTCAATGCTTCACTTATGTTCAACTTGGCAGGCAGACAAAGTATTTTAAATATAGATCACCTTTTTATCATGCTGAATGCAAGTGGCTTGTAAAGCTAATAGAGGTGGCAGCTTAATGTGCTTTTCAATTCACTGTATGGTACCGACAACAGTTTAAGGAAGAAGAGGAAAAGAGAGCTTATTGTAAAGTTTTGCTTGTGTTTCAATACTTGAAATACAGTAATTGTTAATGCAGGCTCCAGCAATTACCTGTACCATCATGTGCAGCACACCATTCTTCAAAGAAAGACATCCCCCTTTTAATGTTGGCAAGAACTGGCCTGTCTCTGTTGTTGATCCTCTGCCTGCTGAGAAGTCCTTGCTCAAAAAGCAGGTTGCAAGCATCTAAGTATGCTGCTGTCATCCCACTGGCCTCCTGGTTTGGTTCTCTGGCAAGATCTTGAATAGCAGCAATCATAAATCTTTGCTATAAAAATAAAGCTCTAATATTAGGAAACATATTCCATGGTATAATCCATTTATTTTTAGAATATTTTTGCTTGCGTGTGATTGTGCAACATGACACAATATGTCCGAACTAAAATTGAGGAAAATCCAAATGAAATTGTTGAATGGCTATAAACATGTTCACTGTTTACAGGAAAGTAGTGAAATACCTGCATTATTTTAGCTGGCCGTACATTCAAACGTGTCAGCTGTCCCAGTAAACATGAGCATATTTTAGTCCAGGGACCTTGCGACTGAGTCCATTTTTTCCTCGTTCCATTTCTTGGGCAAACACTGTTTCGACTGTTTTCCAACCAAATTGGTTGTTGTCTTTAGTAAATTCCTTTGTACCTTGTTGCCTTGAGCTATAGAGGGCAGCTAACATGTTCTTAAGCTGTCAAAAATGAAAAAGAAAGAGACTCAATGTATTGATTGAAAGAAGGACAGTGGTGAGAAATGTTCTAACCAAATTAAAAATTGAACCATGCAATATAATACAGAGTCCATAACAACACCAGATTATACATAAACCCAAAAATTAATAATTGCAGTGCATGTCCTGGTCTTTTAACCTTTAATGCACTGTAACAGACTGTACTTTGTCTGCTGAATGGGTAGGCATGGTCATGTACAAATTAATGAAGAGTAAGGTTGTTTAGTTGTGTCAATTTTCTGTTCCCATTTATTACTTCATACATGTATATCTATAATCAGTTTCAAATGAAGACAACATTTTTCTGTACACCTATATTTTGAACATATAGACCTTCAGGGTAAAGGCTGGTCTATCTGGTAAAAATACAGTTCTTTATCTTTTTTCAGCTCGTGAGCGGGCGGAATTCAACAAATCCGGCAATCTGGTTGGTTCCTGGAGCGGGCGGAATTCTCTCATACGGACCGCTACAGCGGGCGGAATCCATCGAGTTGATCTATTTTCGTGAATGAATTAGCGGTTATCGTCAATCTTTCGCCCTTTTTTCACTTCCAAAGACGATTAATCAGCGCAAGTTTACCTCTATTCACCCTTAGATGGCAAGGAAAGTTACTGTAAGTAAATTCAATATTGAAGTTTTTGAAGTTGTGAGAGTTTGTTTGGTTGTTTGTTGCTCGGCGCTGTAATGGCGCGTAATCTCGTGTGTCTCTTTGTGCAATTTTAAGTAAAAACTGAGTCAATTTCAGTGGGGTTTCCCTCTGTAATCATTGCTGTACTTCAGACAATTACTGTGGAGTACACTTAACGAGTTTCCTCGCTATCTGCTATTCAATTTAGGGTAGAAAGTCTAATTCAGTCGAGTGGTTCGCAATGATTTTTGTAGTACAACTTCAAAATTTGAACAAAATTTCACACCTGGAAAACAATTTTGGAGACCTTAACTAGGGAACTAAATGCACTAACACAAAGTAGTTCAAAATAAATCTGTTCTTTAATACATCTTCCTTCGTATAGTATCTGATTTACTCGTTCTTTCGCTCGTTAGATTTTTTGCAAATGGTTTGTAGACGGCGCGTGAGCCGATTCAATGGCAAAGTTGCGTAAACAAACACACTTGTAAGCCAGTTTACAGCAAGAAAAAAAAGATAAAAACGTTATTGGCCGGCTTAGGGTCGGTCCGTATAGGGAAAAACTGTGACCTCGGGCTTGAAAATGCTGCCCTCGGCCTGCGGCGTCGGGCAGCATTTTCAAGACCTTGGTCACAGTTTTTTCCTACACGGACCTCCCAGCCGGCCAATAACATATATAAAGGAAAAATGTGTGTTTATTTGTGACTGATTAAATATGGATTATGAGGCTAAAACCTATGCACATTAAATGCTTGTAACAAAATTATATACACCCAATTACAATAACATTGTCACAGAAAAAAAGCAAAAAGCCAAATAGGAATTAATTAGGGAAATTTAAATTTTCATTGTTCTTAGATACTGTATATGAATAAAAACTACAATTTTTTGCTGCCCTTCATTTACATTATATTTTTCATTCATCTACAGTATCTGAAAACAATGTAAATTTAAATTTCCCTAATTAATTCCTAATTGGCTTTTTGCTTTTTGCATTTTGTATGACAACGTTATTGCAATTAGGTGTATATCTATAGATACAACAGAGATTACCTGGTGGCTTGGACACATCATTAAGAAAAATTAGGGTTGCCAACTGGGTCCTCTGGATTTGAGAAGGATGCTTCTACAAAGAATCTTGCCCTAAGTGTTGCAGCATCAGGTCTTGAAGAAAACTGCGCTCTTGGTTTCCCAGAGAGAATCTTCATTAGAGTCAGGTTTGATGATGCTCCATCACAAAGAAGAATGGACAATTTGACCCCATAACTGGTAAATGCTTTGAGGGTCATCATTACCAGTTCTTGTAGAACACTGGAATCCATTGAGTTTCCAACTGGAAAATAAGGACCAATCATATCAAAACTTGATGTTAAGTCACGCCACAAAAATTGAACTATATTTGAGGCTTTCTGTGCACCAGGCTGTACAGCAGCGTAAAATATCCTTTACGGAGGTCGAGGTGGTCGAGGATGAAGACTCATTCACACCTTGCTTGCGTGGCTCCTTGTTTTGACATTCTCGATCATGATCATCGCTTGAATTGTGCCGCTTCATTATTATCAAACACTTTTTTACGGCATTATAAAACACAGAAACAATGTCCGTATAGGGCTAACCTTTGATCAAAAATAAAACTTCAAAATAGTCACTTCGACTTCATCCGACCTTCGTCACTACGATCGATAATTTTTTCCATATCTCTGTAAGTTGAACGTGTGATACATATGGCAAAGGATTTTGGAAGACTGCAGGTGCTCCTGGGAAAACTGAACGTGAAGAAAGTGCGGAATGGAATCAAGAAAATGGAGAGAGAATTGGTGCATTCGGCGTACTTTATTCTGTCGACATGTCCACCTGAGGCCGCCATTTTGTACTTACCGATTGCGCGCTGACTTAGACTGGAAGTGACCCATTTCGTGGGAAAAAGTCTAAAAATAGACCGGTCTGTAAAACTGCCCTGACATAGGCTCAGTATGGGAGTTGCACGCTGCTAGTGATGGGCTCCTGCGTTAGTGAAAATGTTGTAGCATCTCGAGAACAACAGATAGCACAAGAAATCTCTGCTAATTAAGATTTGTTGACAATTAAAAAACATGTGCGCTCGCTGCATCAAACAAATTAAACAAGTTAATTGTGCGAGTCAGATTTTTCTTCTGCGAACTCAACAAAAGCAATAACAAGCTAACACATCTAAACAGATTTTTCTTATGATTAAGGTGGCCGAACACAGTTTTCGCGCGTGCTTTTGCTGATGCAATATTTAGCACGTACACAAGGATTTCAAAGAACAAACATACCGTCAGTAGAGCGATCATTTTATTTACTCAGCACCCGCACTATCTGTGTTAATTTTCTCTATAATTGAACGCAATATATTGATGGCTTTAGTCTTTTATTACGAAGATATTTTAGAAAAGGTAACGATGCAAAGAACCCAGCAATTTTCAGCTTTTGTTTGTTACGGAAATAACCCAGTTAAATGCAACGCATGCGCAGTAGCTCGAAAAATGGAGACGATTGCTTTAGCAGAAACATGCCGATTTTTAACAATCCAGTCGTTAGAATTTCAAGAAATTTGGCAGAAAAATAGATCAGAGACCACGTGAATGATCTATCAAAAAAATCTGAATTTTGACATAGGTAATTTTTAATAATACAGAAAACGATTGACGGCGAGATGTTTTAGTAGAACCCAGTCTACTGCGTCACACCTCTTTTGCTTGACTCCGCTCTTTTCACCGCCTCACATTTAATAAGCACCTGGTATTAGTGTCTTACCTAACAAGACCAGAGTGACCACCAACCGTCACACCAGTCTCCCATCTCTATTCAATCTGTCAATCAAACGTAAACAGACAAATCTTATTGGTGCATTTGCAAGTGACTTGCTGTCTATGGCACCGTGATTACATCGGTTAACTAGAAAAAAATCTTTGAATGCTAAGAGGTACATGTGTTGAAGTTAATTCTTGATCTCGGTTAATTTTCATTCTGACTTCAATCAAGTGTGGTTCAGTTTCTTCTACCAGTTACTTCCTTATTTTCTCAAATGTATTCCTAGTCAGAAATAATAATTATTGTCTTGTCTAAGGGTAATTGGAAAATAACTTGACTAACCCAAAGTTTCAACATACGCTCTATAACTTCGGAGGTTTAATAGAAGACACAGAATATAATTCAAAATGCAAAGAACTACAGCACGCCTCAAGCGATGGAAAATAAGTGTAAAGGAACCCTCGGTCTTTCAAGTCGTTTAGCTGATTGGCTTAGAAAAGGCATGTGTTTGCTCTTATTGGTCAGATCAACGGTACACATTTTCCTTTGTACAATTTATCCAAATTCGCTCTATAACTTCAGAGGTTTAGAAAAAAAAACACAAAATGTAACAAAATGTTTCGGTTGTTATATCTGTTAAATGTCAAAGACAAGCTTACTCATCCAATTGTGCTAAGCTATTTGTTGGGAATATTGTAAATAGCACTGAATACGTACATAAATGATATGGTTAGAATATTACAAGCGCTATATCTCCAGGGAACGTAAAAAAAGGAAAATTTATTCACCCCACCAGGGGAATAAATGATTTTATGCTGCTTGTCAGTGCCAGTCTCCCAGCAAGTGGTTGGGGGTCATCCGGGACTTAGATAATCCAATACTTAAACGGACGAGGCCAAGTTACTGTCCTCTTTTCTACAACTCGAGCTCTCTGAGCAGTTCGCCATTTCCCACCCACCTACCCTCAGTATATACAGCGGTTATTCCAAATATTTGTGTATGGCGGGTACTCCCCCACCTTTGCTGGGAATCATTTCTATTGTTCTAGGTTTTTTCGGAGTTAAAAGTTAATTGTTATGAAAATAAACGGCCACCTCGGTGGCCAAAAATGGCAGATCATGTTTTGTCTATTCTTCCTAGCAAACTTTGCGCAACCACTGCATTGTGTAGTAAATTAATTTTAAAATTTTACAATAACGAAGGACATAAATATAGTTTCGTTTTTATTTGTTTAGTTAGACATCAAAATAAAATTAAGTTCACCTAAAGGAGATCACAACTTGTTGTTGTTATTATTCTTAACAATTAGAAAACAGTACTAAGAAAGCACGCGCGCTGATTGGTTAAAAACCGTGTTTCTATAACTCGATGGAGACACAGAACTAGCGCTCGCTGTTGACGTAATGATGGCGCGAGCAAAGAGAATTTACATTTTGATATCCAAAGTTAACAAGTTGTTTTCCTTTTTCTCGTCGTGGTGTTTTCTAAAAGAAATAGAAAACATGTACTTTGTGTTTCTATCGAGTTATACAAACACTCGTGAAAGTTTGGAAGAACTCGAAAAAGCTGTGGAA
>JAHPZR010011903.1:0-10000 GCA_019787425.1 Platygyra sinensis
AAAAAGGGCGTTAGGTTTTTTACTCAAAAATGAAATTTATCAAAAACGCTCCAAATTTCGCATGCAGTTTTGTTTAGGTGCGTTAGACAATGTTCTGCATGTTTTTTTGCTGAAGTTTGTTTCGTTTTCGAGATATTACGTATGCAAAAAAACCCTGTATTTGTTGTCACGTCAGCACGTGACCGCAAAGACGGTAATTTCACTTAAAATCCAGCAAAATATTGATCTTTTGCAACGTGTAACCTCAAAAAGTGTTGATGTCAGGTTAAAACCGTTAAAACTTTTATTTCACGTTAACGTGCGACCGCAAAGACGTTCGGTTCACTCAAATTACAGCCAGATGTTAATTTCCCGCAATGCGCAAGCTAGACAATGTTGATATCAGGTCATTTACAGAGACTTAAAATTTTGATTTCACATTATCACGCCACCGCAAGGACTTAAACCCTTAGGGTTTTACTTAGGGTTAGGGTTACCGCTCGAAACTAGGGCTAGCGTTGAAGGGTTACGGAACAAGGTTAGGCTTAGAGTTAACGCTTAGGGCTACGGCTTGAAACTAGGGTTACCGCTTGAAACTAGGGTTACGGAACAAGATTAGGCTTAGAGTTAACGCTTAGGGCTACCGCTTGAAACTAGGGTTACCGCTTCAAATAGGGTTACCGCTTGAAACTAGGGTTACGGAACAAGGCTAGGCTTAGAGTTAACGCTTAGGGCTACGGCTTGAAACTAGGGTTACCGCTTAAAACTAGGGTTACCGCTTGAAACTAGGGTTACGGAACAAGGTTAGGCTTAGAGTTAACGCTTAGGGCTACCGCTTGAAACTAGGGTTACCGCTTGAAATAGGGTTACCGCTTGAAACTAGGGTTACGGAACAAGGTTAGGCTTAGAGTTAACGTTTAGTGTTACCGCTTGAAACTAGGGTTAGCGTTGAAGGGTGAGGGTTATTGCCGAGGGTTAGCGCTAGCGCTTCATTGTTAGGGTTAGCGCTTCGGATAACGTTAGAGTTAAGGTCAGGACGCGTTAGGGTTAGTGCAGTGTTAGGCCAAGGAGAACAATCAAGATGTAACCTTAAAAAATGTTGATTTCAGGTTTTTAAAACCGTTAAAATTGTGATTTCACGTTATCACGCGACCGCAAAGACGTTAATTTCACTCAAATTACAGCCAGTTCACTTTACGCGATTTCGCGTTAAGGCATGACGGCAAGGATGTTGATTTCACTTCAAATCCAGCAAGCTGTTCATTTCACCCAGCACGTAAACTCGAAAACGTCGATTTCGGGCCTAAATAGGTTAAAATGTTGATTTCACTTTAAAGCGTCACAGCAACTATCTCTATTTCATTTTAACTGCCTGCAACGTATAAGCTTAAAAATGTAGGGCTGACAGATTAACAGATTAACCCTTCTGTGCAACGTACAGGTCTCTCTCCTTACATCTGCATGGCCCCTGATCCCAGAAGTTTAAAACACTACAAATCATGCCGATTTGAAGTAAAATCAACGCAACCTGGATCACAGATCTGTGTTTTGAATCAATCGATCGCTTCTTGTTGGCCATTATTATGTTGGAATAAAAAAGGAAAAAAACACGCTCTGTAATTAGTTAAATATTATTGTGATTTACGGAGTCTTGTCTTGTCTTGTCTTGTCTTGGCTTGTCTTGCCGAACGTGATCGAAATGCATGCCGGGAAGGTTCTGTTACACCTCGTGCGCGGGTAAACATGGAGGATGATGCAAGAAAAATTTTATAAGTCTAAAAGCAGTTCTCATTTTCCAAACTTTGAAGCTAGCAACGCTTGGCAAATGGGCCACAACTCACGACAGGGTTTTATTCTTGGGCAAGAACTGCTCTTGGACTTTGCTGCCTGGATCGACCTGACTTCGAACGCTGATAACTGACTTGCCGCTGATATCAGTTGCGTTGGAAGTTACAGAACACGTTTTGCTTCTTTAAAACATGCTGGTGACTTACGGGTTATCAAGGCTTTATGATGCCTATCAACCACCAGGCAGGCTACAAGGTACTTAAAAACAATGCTTAAGATATTAGTCGAAAGAGCTGTACTGCATCATGCATCACTTCTCTTTGCTTTGACGCTCGATCGAAATTCACGTGTTGTCTCACGTCACAATAAGCTGTATAAAAAAATCTCTCCAGATTCCCGCTCTATACGCATTTTTTTAAAATAGATATCTTCATTTTTGAAAAAAGAAAAGGAACAGAGCGAAAAAAAAAAAATTGAGCGACCTCGTCTCGAACCGGTGTCACGGCAAAACAAATTCGAATCTGGCCCGTTCAGCGCCTCATCCGCTTGTGCTAACGAAGCAGTAGTAAGAGCTTAAGGTATTATAGTGAGTTGATCGCTTAGCGAAACAAAAGGTTTCTTTTGTTTTCCATTCAACAAAAGGTCCCCAGAGGATGCCCTTGGAAAAATGTGTTTTTTTGCATACGTAATATCTCAAAAAGGAAGCAAACTTCAGGGAAAAAACATGCAGAACATTGTTTGACACACGGAAACAAAACTGCATGCGAAATTTGGAGCGTTTTCGACAAAGTTCACTTTTCAGTAAAAAACCTAACGCCCTTTTTCCACCGAAGCCTTCAATTGACTCACGGCCATGTAAGAACGACGATACCCTGTGTGTAATACAGGAACTAGGAAGTAAACATGAAAGTGATCAGCACCAAGAGGACTACTGTCAGATGGGTTTATTACATTAAAACAAGTTTATAGTTGGACTTCCATTGTTGGGTTCATGAATTATTAATGAGTTTGAAAACTTGGGCAAGCAGGAAAGCGCCCCAGGCAAGCAAAGTTTGAGGGTTATTTGCCCAACAGGCAAGGTGGAATTCAAATATTTTTCGAGCCCTGTGTAGGGTCACCAAGTTTAAAAGAAATTCATTGAACATGTTTTTTTTGATATTCAACTCATTGTAAAAACATAGCCAAGATTTGACAAAAAAAGCAAAATAGCCACCTTAATCAAGTTTACATTTTTCAAAATCAAACAAAATGATTTTGTTCCACTTTTCAGTGTGGTTCTTGTGAATAAAAATAATAAAACTTCAAATGTGCTTCCCATAACCTGGTGAACATATACTGGAGTGACTTGATTAGATTTGTTTCATGTTAACAGTCGAAAAACTTCAGCTGAAGATTTCTCAAAATAGCTCTCATGCATCGCTACATATCAGGCACACTATCTAAACTACCAGTACAGTAGGCAGTTTAGAAAGAAACCTCTACATTTTAAGTCATTGTGTTGCTATGGTATCTCTGATCTTGATAAAATACACCAGGTCCAAAACTTTGGTCTATCCCTAGCAAGAGTGTGGATATTATGTTTTAGTGCATTGTGATTTATATTTAAAGTTGGAAGGTGTCATTATTGAAAAATCCCATTAATCCATTGACTCCCTGGAGCTTTTCACCCAAAATGCATTTTTTTACATTTTTGAGATTTTCAGCCTGGAAATGGGCCAAATTAGCTCCGATCTACTCAAAAGGCATTAATTTTGCAACATGACAGAATGACTTTCTCTTTCTACTAGCACCATGTTTTACGACATGCTTAATCAAACACACACAGAAATCAAAATTTCGATATTTTGGACAAGAAAGTGACCAAAGTCTTTAGGCTTTTCGTTTTTTTCCATTTTTTGTGCCTCTCCTTTTTCTCATTTTCTTATCTTTTTGTGGCAGTGATTCACCTTCTGCTAGGCTTGCTTCCAGTTTAAAAAATTCCAAGAAAGTTTCATCAAGATGGGGCAAATTTTACCATAGAGTAGCCATGTGTAGTCACAGGAAATTTTTTTCTTGAGTTTTTCAGTTCAATTTCTGAGCAGTTTATGCATATTTCAGGCTCCACTGAGCCCATCACTCTGATCTGGGTATCATTGGAAAGATCTTTTCCTCCTGCAGAACTTGAGTACAGATGATGCCAATTTTGGTCAAAGGTGATGTTAAAAGAGAAACAAAGGCCAACCCTGGTCACAGCCGGTTACAGCTGGCATGAGAGTCAATGGGTTAAACTACAACATAAATTCCAATTTAAGTTACCATCTGGATTAAACTCCTTGACCAAGCCATTAGCCAATGTCCTGATCAGCTGTATTAACTCATCAGACTTTCCCCCAGAAGATGACACTTCCACTGAAGGAAGAACAGCTGACGAGTTGGCAGTTTCCATAGAAGCTAGAAGATTAGAAAAAACAGCTCCATGATTTCCAGGACTGTAAGCATCACCATAGCGACTTATATCATCTATGCTCAGCTAGAAAAAAACCAAATAGCAGAAATGATAATTATTAGCAAAGTATAGCTAGCTGATGCTGTGGAAATGTTAAGTACAAGTCCACAACATGTTTCTGTTTAAATTTTGTGCGCTTTTTAAATTTATCTGATGCAAAAATGGCTGACTTACCCGATCCTGAAGAAACACACAAACAATTTGAGGTGTGCTGAATAGTTTATTTAAGTATTTCTGTTGGAAATCTCTTCCTTTTATTGTATGTCCTGCTAGCACTGGATCAGCACTGTTTACTTCACTATTGGTGAGAAAAGAAACAACATTTTGAGCTTTATTAGATTTCCTTGACATAAAACTTTGATCTTTTTATAAAATAAAACCATGACATATTTGAGAGCTTGTGCTGTTCATAACAATTTGCCTTTAAGCCTCTAACAACTGTAAGTAACTGTGGTTATACACAGTTTCTTTACTATTCTTGGTTTTTTTCAAAATTAAATATTACTGTTCCATTAGTTTTATCAGATGAAAGACCCTATAGGAACTTAAACAGTGTTTTAACTTAATACGGTTTATTGTAATAGAGCATGTTTGAATTTCCAAGCTTTTGCATTGCGTGACATGAAAATGGTGGCTCAAGAAGGCTGCCGTGTAGGTCAAAAGATGAGTTATCACTTTAGTTTTTGCTAACCAAACCAGTGAATCTCTATAGCAAAAATTTTTCCTTTCAATAACAAAACTCAGTGACAGATGTTTCTGTTACTTTACTGCCGCCATGTTTATGACCGTCTGAAGGGCACAAACATGGCGTCTCTATACAAAGCTCTATAAATTTGGGTGACACACTACTACATATAACGTGCGAATGAAAAACAGCAGAGACCTAATTTAGGGCATCTGACAGGATGCAGTGGTGCGGATCTGCATAATTCGCCTACTTCTGCATCCTCCGCATCCTTGGGGTATTTTTTTTTGAAGAAGTTATTCACCCAAAACAGCCACCAAAACACACCTTTTCATTCGTAAACAATTTTCAACCTCTTCTGGTGATGGGCCTGGGTTCTACTTTTCAGACTGCCATTATCCAGTTTTCCTTGTCTGATTCAATGCCTGGTTACTAAGCTTCGGACCAAAGAAATCCTACGTTGAACGGTCCATTGAACAAAGAAATAGCTGCCCACGAGTGGCAGCAAAAGGTCAAACATGTCATGATGGAGTTAAATTCTCGGTAAGACGTTAACGACTATTTTATACATTTGAAAAAGGCAAGGGAACAACTTAATTAATTTAGAAATTTCAGCATAATCTAGTGTCTTTTCCGCATAATTGTCACTTTCTTCCGCGTAATATTGCCAAAATTTCCGCATAATTTTTCATTTTTTTCCGCACCCTATCAGATGGCCTGCTGATTCTTGGCAAGGTCATTTATATATCAATCATCTATAGTATCCCAGATTCTTGACTTTATTCATTGAATGTTACAATTTTAGTTATGATCACATGACTGGTGAAAACCGAGAATATATATTTGTACAGTACATACATGCATGTCACAGAATAACAAAAGTTCAGATTTGGTTGCTGGGTTTTGCATATCTGCAGGTCTGTTTCGCTATTGATAGAGCAGCTATTTGGGAGAAACTACAGAATACCCGGCCACTTTACTTACATTTGTACATGTGTGGGTGTGCTTTGAAGAATAACAATAGTTGGTATCCTTATTCAATGAGATGCTAATAAGTGGTCGGATATTCTGGAGTTTACCTGGCTGCTATTTGCTTTGCTTGGTATAGAGCTCCGTTACTTACTATTAAAATGAGAAACTGAGCACAATGGGAATAACAAAAGGGAGAATATCTAACATCTATTCAACTTATTAAACTCTTCATTGACCAAAAGTTAGTTTCAATTCTGACGGGCTGTACTGGGTATATATTTAAAATAAAAATACTTTATCCACACGACCTAACAAGTGGGAAATCTGACTAGCAAAGCATTGCTTTAGAGAGTAAAATCTGGCATGACACAAGTGTTTACGTGTATGCATGAAAATGTTAAAATAGCTAGTAGTTGGCCAATGAGTAAAAAGACGTTAAAAAAATCACAAAAACGTATAAACTATGACACTTGACAATATGATCTGTTGAAAAGCGCTATTGTGCATCAACCTGTTCCCAAATAATTTTGCTTTCCTTCCAAAAACAGCTGCCTCATGTTAGATGAAACTGTCAGGTTGTATCCCAAGAAATTCCATCAAACAACTTTGACGAAACCCTGCGACTTAGCGTTAAAGAATGGATATAAAAATACTTACCTATTTCTAGACCATATAAAAACAGGAACTGAAAAGATTGAGTCCGTGTACGAACACGCCAGAAGTGAAATAAAAACGCTCGATAATAAGAGAGAAGACACCGCCATCTTGCTTCACATCGAAGGCACGTGATCTTATTATCTAATACGCAGTCAACATACATGAGGTACCTACCTGCCAGGTAAACTCTTCCGCTGACCACGGAGGGGATGGCAACCTCGGACCTTTTCCCTGGCTTGGGGGCGGGGGGAAAAAGGTCCTGGGAGCGAGGTTGGGAGGATGGAGGGCCGGGAGGGAAAACAAAACAAAATTAGACACCTGCATGGTCCTGCATGGTCTGCATGCGCATTGAGTTTCCAGATTCTAAAATAGTTTATTCATTTTGTGATACACAGAAGCTGCTTGCGAGTTAAAAATATCCAACAAGGTTTTGTCCGTGCAGAGATGATTCGAGTTCTTTCTTTTCCAGGCTACAAGTTAGTTTTCTCTATTTTTATTGTAAATACTTTATTTTCACGTAATTCAGCCAATAAATTAATAAACGGTCTTACTACTACTACTATAGTCTCAACAATACAAAAACATTTCAATCCAGAATTAATTAACAACTATTCACCGCTAGCTACCGACACTGAGATGAACAGTTGTTTTAGCATATACTAAAACAGTCAGATAATAATATACACCACCAAAAAAATAATTTAGATCATTTCTTCACTTGTCACGGATGCAAACCGGGACGCCATTTTTCCCGAGTTGCTCGGAGGTAAATAGCAAACTATATTCGGAGTTTGACTAGCCCATCAGAGTATCCCTTCAACGCTATCCACTGTTTTAGTATGTACTAAATAGATATTATAAGATTACCTGCGCGCAGACGTTTGCAATTTCCAGGCTGCTTATGTCGGACGCGGTACGCGTGAACAAAACCGGTCAGAGAATATTTTTTGGTTGGGTTGGGGTGAGTTTACTTAGTAATCATGAGAACAATGTTAAACAAACAATTCCACGACTCCCGAAAATTTAAAGGGCTTTTTCAAAAAGCAGTCACTCTAAAGAACTGTTAGCTGGCGTTAGCCTAAATATCGTACCTTAGTTCTAAATATCTTATGAAGATGTAAAGAGAAAACATATTTACATATTTTTTTGGCTTACCAGATCTCTTGTAGATCCTAAGTTGGCAGCGTTTAATCACTTGCAGTCGGTTATACTGTTGGAAATGACCAATCATTGCCGGAAAAAAAACTTGCTAAGAAATTTCTGGACTAAAAAACATCTTTAGTCTAGATATCAAACTTTCTTGATCTAAGCATCGATTTCATTCTTAGAAACCTTGCATTTTATGATAATAACTTAGATCACATAAGGGCTTTCCACTAGTTGCTCGAGATTTCCCAAAAAGGTTGCTCAAAAGTTGCTCAACAAAAGACAAAAGCTGCTCAAATAGTTGCGTTGCTCAAATGTTGTTTTTTTATTGAAACAAAAAGAAAAAATCCAAAGACCTTGCAGCCCAGCTGTATGCATCTTGCATCTATGAACTGCCCCAAGAGGGGAGGGGGATCTGGTTCCTTTTTCACCGAAAATTCATACAAGGCCATGCCGGGTTGATTCGATTTCTCAGAATTGATAGAAAACTTGAAATTGGCTCAAAATGCAGACAAAAAGTTGTACGAAACGGAAGGAAGTTGCCAAAAAGTTTCCAAGCAACTTGCGGAAAGCCCTAAGTCACATACAGAAACATTTCTAGGCGCTTGAGACCAAACTGCCTTTGTGAAAGTCTTGTTAAGTCTCATTTCCTTCCGAATGACTTAAACGTGGCCAAGGTTAATGAAGGTTAATACGGAGTAAAAATGTGCCGCACTCTAGCATTTGGATCACAAACTCGTTCCAAGTTCATTGCTTGATACAACAGACGTGACGCTTCCCTTCTCAACATGGCCGCTTCTCCAGCAGCTTTCCTTTGATACTCTTTTTCTGCTTCGGCATCTTCTGCAGCCATGAAAGCATCAACTAAATCAAACGAGTTTTCTTTTCGAGATCTCTGTTCCTGTAAATCCTGATAATAGCGCAACTTTTCTGACAGAGGTAGCTCAGCTCCAGAAATTTCCTGCTGTGAGGCTCCTGGAGCCTGGGTTGAATTTTTTAACGGAGTGTCTTTTCTATTTCCACGTTTTCCCGGAGGCAACATGTAGTCAAACCATTTGCTGTGATTCTGACTTACGGCTTCAGTACTGCGAATTCCTTCCAGACTTTCCGGTTTTTCTTGCTTTAGCCCTTTTCTTTCCAAGTCGCTGAGCGTCGCCGACGGTGAAGGTTGTATCCCTCCAGCCAAAGCCTCGGTTGAGATAGAACGGCGTTTGTAACGCAGTGGCCGCCTCTGGTTTCGTCTAAACGCATCAGTGCGTGCAAGGTTCGATTCCGAATCTGAACGCTCAAATCGTTTTTCTCGTTTTTCTTCTCCTGGAGTCTTGGGAATAGACACTTCAGCTAATCTACCAATAATATCTCTGCCTGAATCTCTTTGAATCATTCCTGGTTTGGCATAAGATGAATTCGCACTTTTGGTAGCTTCTTTTGGACTTCCATTCCTCGTTGTCCCATTAGGTGATGTTTCACGCGTTTTGCCAATCATGGCTTCTTCCTCAACATGGAATTTTTCCCCTTTCAACAGCTTTTTCCACAAATCGGCAGCTAAATCAGCCGTTTTGCGTTCTCTCCTTTCTTTTTCGGATTTACTGAGGACGAAACCATCTCTTTTACCTTCTTGTTCCAATTGCTGTGGGGATGCTTCAGTGATTTTTCGTTTAGGCAACCTTTCAACTTTTTTCTCACTTACAGGACGTAATTCTTCGTTGTTACTGCTACCAACTCTGGGTACATCAGGTAATTTTCGCTGACCCTGTCCGTACTGGATACGTTTGAGTTGTTCAAACGATAATTGGTTAAATTCATTGCTGCGCGTACTTATCCGCCTTTCAGAGTTATACTTTTCGTTCCGAAAGTGTATTTGCGAAGATATTTTCCACTTTTCTTCTGCGGGCATGCTGGCAACTGACGCTGTCCGGCGTAAAAGACTTAACTCTTGCTCTAATTTTGCCCTTTCTTCCAAAGCGTGAGACAGACGCCTAGAATATTCGTCCAATTTTCTGTTTTCCATTTCTACAACGTCGCAGAGGCTACCCATGGAATATGCTCTCTTGTTTTCCTTCAATTGATTCCTTTCTCCATAGCCAAACGCCTTGTGTTTATCTCGAGCGTCCGTCGCAGCGAAATCTTCGTAAAATACCTCATCGTCGACACTCTCATCGACTTCTGAAGGGGGCAGCTGACTTGATTCTGAGCTTGAAACACGTCGAAGGCGCATGCTATTGAAACAAGCTCTTCGTCGTAAATCTTCATCTGCTGAGCTGGACCGCCGCCTATGTCTGCTCCCT
>JAHPZR010011903.1:15000-22500 GCA_019787425.1 Platygyra sinensis
CAGCATTAAGTTCGCCGGTACCCATTTATACACCTGGGTGGAGAGAGGCACTGTAAAAGTTAAGTGTCTTGCTCAAGAACACAGCAAAATGTCTCCGGCAAGGGCCCCAACTTGGACAGCACTTACCATGACGCCACGACGCCTCCTACCGCTGAAGGACAAAACGTGACTTGAATCGGTTGGACTATGAAACCAAACCCTTTTCTAACAAATTGCGAGACTTTGTGTAGTGAGATTACCAAGAAATAGAAAACCAATTTGATAGCAAGGCTGGTACTACGTAGTACCAGCCTTGCTATCAAATTGGTTTTATTTACACTTCAAATGACGTCTGGTACGTGAATTTCTACAAGAGATCCGGCAACAGAGTGGCCAAGTTATTTTGTTCGACGTTGTGTGGTTCTCCTTCATTCAATCGTTTGTTACAAGAAATAGAGTCATAAAAGCCCATCTGAGTCCCATATCATCCAAGAAATAATTCAGTCATTACATTACATGCTCAGTACAGAATCAGAGCCGCTCAAATTCCTGGTGTCAGATCAAGGCTTTGGAGTTGTTTGAGCCGTCGGCGTTTCTTTGTGTTCTCATACCCGACCCAGATCTTCTCCGTCCATCTGTGTAGGAGATTAGCTTCCATGACAACTACTACATAATGTCAATAGTCCGGCACAACAAATCTTAGATAAATTTGCAAATAAATAAACTAATTTAACTAGCTGTTAGTGATTAGCAACTTCATTGATAGCTAGCAATAGTTCCACTTCAATTTACAGAAATCAATGCATGCATCAGTCTTTGTACTTCAAAAGTGAATGACGGTGTTTAAATTCTTTCAGTTTTCGTCCAATTTCCGTTTCGTGGCGAATCATTCTCTCACGCATTTTATCTTCTGCCCAATGCGGTGGCATAGAATCTGAGCTCTGATCCACAGGCCTCGTCTGTAGACTAGGAAAATACGAGAATCCTTGACGCGAAGTTCTTTCAAATGTGCCTAAGGAATAAGAATGTTGTGGTTTTATCGAATGCCCCCATTCCGAAGAGATAATCCTGTTTTCTCTGATCCGCTGTATTTTAGCTTCTTCTCTCATCTGTCTGTCGATTTTAAGTATCTCGTCTGTCAGTTTGTTCAAAAGACCTCGAGGAATTTCATAGCTGTCGCGTAAACCCAACGCAGCCCTCCAACTTTCTGTGGGTTTGCTTGTAACACTTTCAGATGTTGACGTGAAAGCGAGCGAAGGCAGACGTAAATTTCCTCGTCGTTTTTCGTTGGTAGTGGATTTAGTTCCTTCTTTTTGTCGTTTTTTTAACATGTCTTGCGTTTGAGAAGTCACCTTCGGTGATGAGAACTTCCTAGTAAATGTTTTCGACGAGTTTTTCGTCGCGAGTTCAGGAAAATGAACCATAACATCTTTTTGTTTCTTCTGACGCAAACCTTTCCCCTTTGTGCCTTTTTTTGCGTTGTGTTTACGCTTTGAGCCATTGTTGTCAGCTATCGAGGGCAGGAAAGATTGCTCCTGGCTGTCAGAACTTGAATACAAAACCATCCTACGAGATAACGAGAATATCCGGTCAACGTCAGCAAACTATATGGAGTTTCTGTGGATAAAGAAGTATTAAGGGAGCTGTGACTTCGCGGCTCACGTACGAATACTCAATACCTCAGTGGGTGACACTACATTAAAGCGACAAAGTTTACTCAATTGTTGCTGAAAGAGTGTCAAGTTTGCGTGCAATATTTACTGTTATGTTTAAAAAATGTCTAACTTGATAAGATGCACAACAATAAATGAACTAACTCCATGGTTATCTCCTACTGATTCACCTGCCATCGCCTAGGTGTGTATTATGTATATTCAAGTGTCTGAATTTTTCTATAGCTTTGCTAACTTCATCAACAAGGTCTTCTCGTAATCAAACATCGAGATAAAAACATTCCGCGCCAAAGTAAACAGATTTCAACGTTATAGACGTATGTCTGATCATGGCGAAAAAAATCGCAAGTTTTATTCAATAGGCTTCTTCCCTGGAGGTATAAAAGAGCGTGAATTTTCCCCCTAAACGTAAATATTTAAATACCGGTCAACATATTTCCACGAAAACTTAATAAAAGCTACAGATCAACCGACGAAGGCTGTTGTTACAGCGATACTAGTTTTCTGAATTTAAAAGTGTGTTGAAAGTATTTTTAATTTGAGTTTTTCTTTCAAGCGTAAATGAGCTTTCAAAGCTTTCACGAAGCTAGCCAGTTGGAAACGTTGTTTATAGAATCTGTCAGACTGTTGTTTTCTAGTAGTGATAAGAACTAGCATACATGATTAATTTGGCATGTGTTAAACTTAATGGAAGGGTTTTCCTTAATTAACTGTGTTTATTAATATTATAGCGTTCGGTTGCTTTTTATTTTCAAGTCTTATGTCTGGATATTACAAACCTTGAATCTCTTCTCTAATACTATGATTGTCAGTGCAATAAATTAGAAATAACGCAAATTATTTATTTATTTTTTATTCAAGACAAACATCATAACATTGCACCATCTCAAATCTGCTTCGCGGAAGCTACAGCTCCTTTCTGCGTGCAAAACAAATATTTTTTATGCCATCTTTTCTTCAAGAATTGTGATGATTTCAAATCACACATTTTCAATGGGAAGCCCGTATCCACTGTGCAATCAGGTGCATTCGCTTTATTTTAATAAAGAACATTTCCAACTGATTAGTTCTGATGGAGACAATATCACCGGCTTGTGGCTTAAGGCCCTCAATCGAGTCGCGCGCAGTTGTAAACGACTTGTTCGATGTTCCTGAAAAGTGATTTTCAAAATATATTTCCTAAGCTTGTTCAATTTGGATTGATGTAAAATGCTGACAGAAGTTTGCTGCATGTGAATTCAGCTAAAACCAAATAAATGTTATCAAGAAATTATGTAATAGCAGATTGGATATTTTTCTTCTCAGTATGCTGGTGTACTTGTAGAACTCTCAACTGGAAAATTTCCTTTATGAAATTAACTCTTAAACAGTTAGAAAAAAGGAACTTTCTCGGTATTATATAAATACTGGTGTTTTTGGCTTGTTGACGATCACGGATTATGTTTGCATAACAATTTGTCCTGACGCTAAAACGCCAACAAAAATGGTACCACAAGAGCACAAAAAGGCACAAAAAGGTCTTACCTTAAAAAGTTCCCAATAAGAAATCAGAGGAGGGTGTGTTTTGAGCTTTAAAACGCAGAAGGCTCTTTTAACTTTTGCGGTCCTGTAAATACCCGCATTGTTACACTCTCCTAAAAATAAATAATTGATGACTGCGCTAATGGCACGAACATGTTCTCCGTCTTCCGTTATGTTTCCTGTTACGGCTAGAAACTGCCACCTGTTCTCTGTTACTGTCACTGAACGATTTTAACTTGAGTTGTTCATAGCTTCGCTTCCTTAACAGGCGTTTCTTACAAGTGGTGTCTTTAATGCTCCGTCCATGCACTACGACAGGAAAGTTTGAAAACGCAACGATCGGCGCTCATTTCGATTTGTGTTTGGAGTAGGGTCTGCCGGATTATTATAATAATAATAATAATAATAATAATAATAATAATAATAATAATAATAATAATAATAATAATAATAATAATAATAATAATAATAATAATAATAACATTTATAATGCGCAAATTCCATATAATGATCAAATGCGCATGACAAGATTAAAAACGGAATAAAAAGGTTAAAAAGCTAAAATTACAATTCTAAAATTACAATTAAAAGCAAACTTACAATGATTTAAAAAGCTAAAATTTCAATTAAAAGTAAAACTTACAATAATAGAAACAACTATGATAAAAATGCAAGGCGGAGTAAGTGAGTTTTTACGCTTGGCTTTAAAACTACTAACTGTGCTGGCGCTTCTTATGTTAAATGGTAGCGCATTCCAAAGTTTCGGTGCTGCACAGGTAAAAGAACGGTCACCTAGTGTAGCTTTTGATTTAAAACGAGGATAACTAAGTAAAAATTTATCGCTAGAATTCCTTAGATTATATTTAGATGGGAGCCTAAGAGAAATAAGAGATGACAAATAAGTAGGAGCTAAAAATTTAAGAATCTTAAAAGTAATTAAAAGTATTTTAAACTCGATTCTGTATTTAATTGGTAACCAGTGTAGTTCGTAAATAAGAGGCGTCACACGGCAAAATTTCTGTTCTTTAAAAATCAGTCTGGCGCAGGCATTCTGTACTCGTTGCAGTTTATTTAACAAGCAATCTGGTAGTCCATAAAGAAGACCATTGCAGTAGTCAAGGCGACTTGTTATGAATGCATGGATCAAGAGTCTCAGTTGACTGCTGTGAAAGATACTTTCTAATCCGACGAATATTATAGATATAGTAAAATGAAGAGGCACAGATTTTTGTGATATGTGTTGCCATAGACAGCCTAGAATCAACCAAGAACCAAGGTTTCTCGCGATTGGCACGGGATGAATATCTGAGTCACCCACACGAATACTAATATTGTCTAACTTTTCAAGCTGTTGTGATGTACCAATGGTGAGGAATTCAGTCTTGTCGTCGTTTAATTTGAGACCATTATTCAACATCCAAAAACGGATGTCTCTGATGCAGTCTTCCATATTCCTCACCACAGCAAGATGCTCAGCTCTGTCGTTCAGACTAAATGAGATGTAAACTTGAGAATCATCAGCGTAACAGTGCATCATGGGCAGATGATATTTAATGATCTCAAAAAGCTCACTCGTGTACAACGTAAACAATAGCGGACCCAGACGGGAACCTTGAGGCACGCCACATCCTAGTTTAAAAGGTTTAGATAGTGACTTGTTAATCATTATCTGCTGAGTCCTTCCAGACAAATAGGATGCAAACCAGGAGAGAGCTTTTCCATGTATACCAAATGAGTACTCAAGTCGACGTAGCATGGTGTTATGGTCAACTGTATCAAAGGCAGCACTTAAGTCGAGCAGAATTAGCAAAGTAACACGTTGGTTGTTCATATTAAGCAGAATGTCATTCATAACTTTAAGCAGTGCAGTTTCTGTGCTGTGGTTCTGTCGATAGGCTGATTGGAACACTGGAAACAGATTGTTGCTATTTAAATAATGTTGTAGTTGCTTGGCAACGACAGTCTCAACTAGCTTTGAGATAAATGACAAATTACTCACTGGTCTGAAGTTCTTAAAGACAGGTGGTAATCCGTCCTTTTTCAGCAGCGGCCGCACCAAAGCACACTTCCAGGTGCGCGGAAAATAACCGGAATCAAGCGAAAGATTAATTATTTTCGTGATCGGAGGCAGAAGCACATCGACGTACTCAGTGAGAAGCTTGGTTGGAATAGGATCGAGAGGACAAGACTTCTTAGACGATGCTGTTATTAGATCAAACACCTCTGATTCAGACAACAGATTAAATTTTGAAAAGCAAAAAAAAAAGAGTATTATGCTTTCGGGCGTCACCCATGAAACCAGGGTATTAAACTCAAAATTATGCTCGGCTGGAGGTATAATGCTCAAATTATGACAGACTAAAATGACACTTCCACCTCACCCCGATAGGCTCGTACCAGGAGCCCATTATGGGCTCTTGCTCGTACCTATTAATAAACATTCCCAGTCTTTCAATTTTGAAAGAAATGTTGGACAATAATTATTCAGTTAAACATTTCATGAGCAAGTGCCAATAATGCCAACCCATGAAGCTAATCTATGAACTATATACAAGCTCGGAGGCCTGGCAAAATGCACTGGGTACGAGTCAAAGGTATCAAGTTCCAAAAATATTCCCACTTTCATCGACTTTATACATTCTGGAGCGAGTTGCTGGCAAAATTTGCATACACCTCTCACAGTTTACAGAAACAGAAGCATTATGCTTCAAAAATATTAGTATTATGCCAGCATTATGCCTGATGCTCCAGATATAGTATCATGCTCAAAACTATGCTGGCATAATCCGACAGACCCTAGTTCGAGGAAAATCAGGGAAATCACGTGATTAATCGTTTTTTGAAAAGTTTCGTTTTCAAAATATTTTCCGTCCAGGCTAAAATGAAAAGCCAGCATTTGCATATTCCTCCGGTTTGAAAAGCGTTTTCGAAAAGCTACCTTTTCATAACGAATTAGTGTGGACGGTAGGCCTAATCGTGGAAATTCCTCCGGAGTAGTACGGACGGGATCTTAACGCCGTTGATTTTAAACAATAGACCGGCTTCTGCAAAATGGCGGCTGAAAATTCAAATAAGTCAAAATTAAAAACGTATAGCTGCACTAGAAAAGAACACCATGACTTAAGTAACCCTGCATAATTTCAGCATTTCAGGTATAATATCAGCTGAGAAAATATAAGTTGAAAATTGAGAAATGTACAGACGTTTGCATGACTGGGGGCATGAAATTTACAGACATTTGTATGACTAGGGCATTAAATTTAACATTTTTAGCCATCCGGTCAGCCTTTCAATTGGTTTTATAGTTGATTTTTCACTGCTGATCCTGATCTAACCAAGATCCGGCTTCACTCCGCTGGTGTTTGTACAAGTGGTCCTCGCATTACAGTGCACAGTTTATTATCTTGCTATCTAAAACCACAACACTGATGAAATTCATTTCTGATTTTAAACAATGCCATAGAATTGGTTAGTTTTCTCTTGGGGTGTAAATTAATGTTATCTCCAGCAACAAGCCTATAAAACAATCTAATGGCTATTATGCCCCAAAAAACAGGAAGTTAAAATGAATTCTGTAGAAACTGGCATTACAGTGGAGATATTTAACTCCCTTGGAATATCTTACCCTGGCAACTTAAACAAATTTTTGTCGACTCTAATTCTAATTTTAGAAAGCGGCAAGCTCGTATGATTCAGGGGTAATTATAATAGCCCGCACGCGGGGTATTTTTGTGTTTTTCCCAGGGGGTTCTACACCGCTATGTTGTTTGTTGATCAAATTCCGTTACAATTATGCCATGGGAAAAAAAGTTCGACAAAAAGCAAGCAAGTAATGTCGTAGCCTGTGTCATAGCCGCCCGCCCCCCTACCCCCGAAAAAAATCGGAGAGAGCGTGTCTCGGTTTTTTTTTTCGGGCGGCGGCTAGTGACCATCTTGTAAAGGAAGCAAAACGTCTCGTCTCGAAACGATAACTGGCATCTCTGGGCACACAGCTGAAAGATGTCCTCCATAAAGCTAAAGAAAGTTTGGGCTGTGGTCAATTTTCTCACACTCAAATTACAACAAGAGACTATCAGGCCTCATAGTCTCTTGTTACAAACATGGGTGATTTTAGAATTAAGCTCTGGCCAAACGATCGCCACATTTCAACGCAACATATCCCAGCATTGAGGGGCATAGCATGTTGCGTGCGTTTCGGCCACCCTGTTGGGTGTTGTTGGCTCAAATTTGAAAATGGTCAAATTTTTCATGCAGCATTTGTGGATGTTGCATGATGTTGCAGTCGTTTTGCACCCGTGCATGCACACAGAATCGTTGTTGATGTTGC
>JAHPZR010011904.1:0-27500 GCA_019787425.1 Platygyra sinensis
CCTAACGCCCTTTTTCCACCGAAGCCTTCAATTATGTTTCGTTTGGTTTGGTTTCGTTCTGTTGGTTTCGTTTGGTTTGGTTTCGTTTTGTTGGTTTCGTTTGGTTTGGTTTCGTTTTGTCGGTTTCGTTTTGTTGGTTTCGTTTTGTCGGTTTCGTTTTGTTGGTTTCGTTTTGTTGGTTTCGTTTTGTCGGTTTCGTTTTGTCGGTTTCGTTTTGTTGGTTTCGTTTTGTCGGTTTCGTTTTGTTGGTTTCGTTTTGTCGGTTTCGTTTTGTCGGTTTCGTTTTGTTGGTTTCGTTTTGTTGGTTTCGTTTTGTTGGTTTCGTTTCGTTTGGTTTCGTTTCGCAAACTACAGTAAGCCCTTTGAAAGTTCAATCGCTACTGACCAGTATGGAGCCATATGATGACTATGAAGTATTAAGGATTTCCCATATTCCGTAGGCAAGTTTACGAATACATCGCTTCCGCTAGGAAATTCTGCAACTGCCTTTTCCTGTTGCGGATAGAGGTGTTGAACTCCAAATGTCGAGCATACACCAGAAACGGCTTTAACTCTTGTGGCTTTAGCTCGCGACTTTCTTCTGCCATCTTCAGTGAACGCGCAAAGTTTGGCAATAAAATTATTCAAATTATTCGCGTCGGCCAAATAAATTAACACGGCAACCAATCAGAACCACTACCAGGTTTTCGGGTAGTGACGTCACCGGACAGCATTATCGCCCAGTGCCTTCAGACGTCTCTCTCCCGAGACTTAGCGAGAGGAGGAGATGGCTGAAATTCAGGCTAGCGACTTTTCCGCATAATCGTCACTGTCTTCCGCATAATATTGCCGAAAATGTCCGCATAATTTTCAGTTTTTTTCTGCACCCTATCAGATCGCCTGTCAGTATCCCATAGAACAATTTCACTTTACAATTTGATAATATTGTCTTCATGTAGCTTGGTTGGTTTGTTTATATTTTTTTCAACTGATACGAAAAAGTTTATTTCTTATCACAAACGGGACAAACCACCTTACCTTTTTCATCTTTACAAACAATGAAGTAATAATGACATATAAAATGAAGCATATCACTAACATCTCTTTATTTCTTTATGCTTTATTCCTCGTACAAAAATGCAACATGTGTATCTATGTCACTACTTCTTTCAACAATCAGTGGGATTTCAATATAGTCATTCTCCATTTCTCAGAATATATCAAATAGCAATTTGCAGAGAACTCTTTTGAAAGCCTTCTTTGGAAGATTCGTTATATAGCTTGGTATCTTATTCCACAGCTTTACTCCAAGCGGAGAGAAAAAATTGTTTTGTATTTCTAGCCTAGAACTTTTAACATAAAACTCTCCACACGTAGACGATCATGTATTGAATGAATGAATGAATGAATATTAGACGTCTCCTGAAATAAATTTGACATGTTTACTGAGGACTTTATTGTTATTGATATCCTGCATTAAGGTTGATACGTACTCTTAATAAAGTAAAGTTATTAGAGGCATGAAGCATGTTAGCTTCGAAAAATAAATTAGTTGCATGGTCGTGCCAGTCTGCAAGGTACCAAACGAAGAGCTCTTTTCGGATCATGTGTACTTAAGGCATCTGTCGACCGAGTATCGGTCGATACTCTCGGCCGATATGGCAACCGACAGTCGGCCAATATATCGACCGATACTCGATCGATATGTCGGCCAAGACTCAGCCGAGTGTCGGTCGACATGTTGTTGGAGTTAGTAGACCGTCGGTCGACACCATCGGTCGATATGTTGCAATCAACAGTCGCTGGTGTATCGGTCGACTGTCGGTGATGTATCGGTCACCTGTAGGTGGTATCGGAGTATTGCTAACCGTTGTTTTGCTGAAATAGCAGTCGTCTCCTTACCAACAGGTGACGTGAAAGAAGAGGCTATCGCCTAACAAATCAATGCTGAAAAAGCAATCGCAGTTGACAGCTGAAGTAGCGACTGTTAAACACCTACCATAAACTTGCGAAAAAAGGTCCCCCCCTCCTGAAAGTATCGCCAAAAAATTGTGGCCGCAATAAAATCCCGAAATTAGCGACCCCCGAAAATAGCAGGCCCTCCGAAAGTAGTGAGCCTACCCTCAACAAGCCCACTCAACCAAAGTTAGAGACCCAGGTTCTACAGCATATTTATTTTCCAATGATCAATATTCAGGTGAATTACGTATGATAGTTAACAAATCAAGAAGCCTAAGCCGCGCATCACACTGTGATAAAGCACGACGTGCATTTGAGAACAGAAAAGAAATGCAAAAAAAAAACGAGTCGCAGGTGGGTGTTTACCATATTTCTCGAGCCCTTTTTCTGTGTTTTGTACTCAGATAAAACGCACTCTGCAACATACAAGGGAAGGTAATACTTATGCCAAGAAGAGTTGTGAAATATCACAGGTTCTAGAACTGAAAAACCCATCCATGTGACAGGAAGAGAGCACAGTCGCACCAACTCTTTACATCATTTTTTGCTCCCTAAAATAATGAACCTCCGTAAGCAACAAGCCCCAAATGTTGCTACTTCCGAAAGTAACGAGGGTCGTATATAAAAGTGATGAGGAGGAAAAAACATACCTGGAAAAAAGACATGAATGTTGCCGGTGCCGGTTAAAGGCTTAAAAAGGACGACGGCCACTGAAAGCCCCTCTCAGATGAGTAGAAAAGATAGAACTCAGTAGCGAGAGCTGAACAAATGAGCGTAGTGTTGGCCGAGTGTCGGTAAGGTATCGGCCGAGTGGCGGTGAAGTATAGGCCGGGTGTCGGCCGACATGCATGTCGGTTGATGTCGGTCGATATGTCGACCAAGTCTCGGCCAACATATCGATCGAGTATCGGTCAAAATTGTTCTTTTTAAAAATTTTTTTTTTGGCTCTCAATTCCCTTGGACGCAAAACATGTTTTTACTACCAAGTTCTCACAATTCACGTTGAAGGAAAACAAAAGAATCCTATTGCCTGCTTACTTATGCCACAATCAGTTGAGCAGCAGCTGAAAACGATAACGCTTCATCTGGTTCTTAAACTTGTCAATCAAGAATTCGCTTCCTCTAATTAATGAAAATGTTGGCAAACAAAGTCAAAACACTAAATGAAAATGGAGATAAAAAAGTCAAAAAAAGTCAAAAGGTTTCAAATAAACATTTAGCTTGACAAAGGTCAAAGGCTCGAAGTAAGATTAGTCTTAAGAAAAGTGTGCATTTCATGACTTTAGTTAAGGAAGTGAGATGCGTGTCTTTCAAGGTGGAGTCGCACGGCCAGAAGTAAACTGGCGTGATTTTGATTATATTTTGTTCAGCTAGCTGCGTTATCAAATACACTCTGAAACCAGATGAATGTGAAAGACAAATTGTTGCTTCTCACATACAGAACTGAGATCTTTACAAAATGGTTGTGATAAGACTACTGTATAATGATTCGATCCAACGCTCATTATTTACATGATAGTGTAACATGTGCTATTTCGTCTACTGTCGGGAGACACACACACGGCTCTTCGGCAGTCACACCAAAGCTTTATTGGAAGCTATCGTGATATAGCACGTCTAGTGAATGACACGAGAATCACAACTCACGAACTGAAGAGTCATGCAATCATTACATTACAATCAAGTGTCACGTGGCTTATGAAATAAACGAGCTATTGATGACATATTGTAACATCCTTTCCTTTTTTAAAAAAGTAGAAAAAACTGAAGCAAACAAAAATGAAATCGGCTAAATAAAAATACGGCTATAAGCTTGAAATGGCAACACGCATTGTTCAATAGAGAACAGCCTTTCATATCAAACTTTGACTCTGAAATTGTCTTAAGAACAAGCCGGCTCCAGACTCCTTCTATGGTCATTGTTATTGTTCGACGACATCTGGCTCTTTTGTTAGAAAAACAAAGGATTGGAAGAGCCGACGCTTAGCTGATCAGCCGAGCGCGAGATTTAAAATTGTCGTCGATTAGCGAAACAACATTCAACTCTCTCTGGTGTAGTCAATTGTGGTGCAAGTCAAACAATTATAAAACTCATACTGTGACTAATCGCGTGAAAATTTGCTCGACCAGAAATTTCTCGCCGAGATTCGGCGCTTGCCGAACTCGATTTTCAATATCCGACAATAAAATCCCTGAGGAACCCAACAATAGCGCTATTGTCCTAAAAAATTCGAACCATAACAATAGGCAAAGTCTGATATGTCAAACGTACGCTTGACAGCATGCATTGTTCAATAACTTCAATAACAGACATAGTCTTTCAAACGTTCTGGTGGCCTTCAGGTACGTGAAGGCCTCGCAGTCGCTGGTGGGGGGTCTTCGTTGACCTCCAGCGGCTTGCGTTCGCTTGACTTGTCTGGTGGCTTCAGTGGCGGGGCACTTGCAGTTGGCATTTCAAGGCTGTCAGCAGGCTCCTGTGACGTGGGATTGCTTGCGGGGGGTGGTCCCTGGCCCTGCTGAATTATCAGCGGTGGCTCTTGGGTTTTTCTCAGGTGGATGCGGTTACGGCGGTATGTTCCACCATCTGATGTTTCTACGGTGTACGATCGTTGGTCATGTTTGCCGATCACCAGCGCTTTGCGCCACTTTTTCTCACCAGGATGAAGCGGTTCCATGCGCACAGCGTCACCTTTCTTGAGGGGTTTGAGATCTTTAGCGGTACAGTTGTAGTACCACTTCTGTTTCTGCTGAAGTTCAATAAGCTTCGCACGGTCATCAGATGACTCGCTGGCTTGCAGAAGCTTATTCGTTGTTGGAAGCAGGGTCTTCGTTCTCTGACCCATTAGGCGCTGAGCAGGGCTTGACCCGATTCCCTCTGTAGGCGTGTTTCTGTAGTCCAGAATCGCTAGGTACGGGTCAGTGCCAGCTTCAAGTGCTTTACGGAGGAGTTGCTTTGCTGTCTTTACAGCAGATTCGACTTTCCCATTTGCCTTGCTGTTTCCAGGGCTGATGGTGCAGTGCTCGAATTCCCAGGTACGAGCAAACGTTGCGAATTCGTTACAGGAGAATTGTGGGCCGTTATCAGACACAACTTTGTCTGGGCATCCGTATCTGGTGAAGTGGCTCTTGAGTTTCAAGATGACTGTTCTCGCCTTGGTGTCAGGTAGCTTGTCCACTTCCCAGAAGTTACTGTAGTAGTCAACCGTTATCACGTAACTCTTGTTTTTGAGCTCGAAGATATCTGTCCCAACTTTTTCCCAGGGACGCGACAGTACCTCGTATGGCATGAGGGTTTCTTTTTGCTGACTTGTTTCGTATGTTCGGCAGATTTCACATGCTTCTACTTGCTGCTTTATCTCTGCTGACATTCCAGGCCAAAAGATGTATTCTCGCGCTCGTCCCAGGCACGATTCTGTTCCCATGTGTGAGGAGTGAAGTTTGTTCTTCATTTGCTTCCGCAGACTAGCAGGGATAACTAATCTTTCCCCTCTAAGAATTATGCCATCCTGGACTGTCAGCTCATCTCGCAGGCTGTAGCAGGGAGCTGCTTGCAACGGTAGATCACTCTTGTCATTTGGCCATCCCTTGAGGATCAAGGATTTCACAACCTGCAGGGTTTGGTCGGCCTCGGTTTCTCTCTGGATCTCACTTAGTTTCTGCTCACTGGCAGGCAGAAGCTTGACCATGTTCACTAATTCAAACTCCTTTCCATCTTCACTTCCAACTTCGGGAAGGTAAGCTCTTGAGAGAAGATCGGCGATGTACATCTTAGCGCCACACTCGTAGTGTACATCAATGTTGTACTTCTGAAGTCTCATCATCATGCCTTGCAGGCGGCGAGGTGCGGATGATAGAGGCTTCTTGAGGATAGTCTCAAGCAGTTTGTGATCGCTTCTAACTATGACTGGTCGTCCGAAGGTGTACTGATGAAATTTCTCGAGGGAGAAGACTATCGCCAACATCTCCTTTTCTATTTGGGCGTATCTCGTCTCAGTATCAGTCAGGGCACGACTGGCATATGCAATAGGTTTTCCTTTTTGCAGCAGGGCAGCTCCGAGACCCTTTTGACTTGCATCGCACTGTATGACAAGCTCTTCTTTGGGGTCGTAGTAGCTCAGAATGGGAGCCACGGTCACAAGCTTCTTAACTTCTTTGAACGATTTCTCCCGTTCTTCGGTCCACTGCCATTCAGTATCTCTTCTTGTCAGTCGCCGCAGGGGTTCCATGACGTCGGCTAGGCCAGGCAGGAACTTTGCAAGATAATTAACAAATCCGTTCAACGTCTTCAGGCTTTGGCATTTCTTGTACAGCTTTCCATTTTTACACCATGTGAGGTGAGTACATGTCCCATGAATGAACTTCTTTTCGCTTCAGCTTTAACTTGTCTCTGTTGAGAGCAATGTTACGCTCGCAGCATCTTCGTAGCAGGGCTTCAAGGTTCCTGTTGTGGTCGGCAGTGGCTTCTTGTTCATTGTTTCCAACTCCATACACTAAGATGTCATCTGCGATGTCGAGCACCCCGCTCAAGCCTTCTAGTGCTTGGTTAACTCTTTTCTGGAAAATTTGTGACGAGACTGATAAACCAAAGGGCAGTCGGCACCAACGGTACCTTCCAAACGGTGTTGAGAACGTAGTGAGCAGGCTGGACTCGTGGTCTAGAACGCAGTGCCAGTAACCTGAGTGTAGGTCAACTGTAGAGAACACTTTCGCTTGAGATAATTCGGGAAGAATTTCATCCAGTATTGGTATCTGATAAGTTTCTCTTTTCAATGCCTCATTCAGTGGTCTTGGATCGATGCATACCCTCAGTGCACCCGACTTCTTGGTAGCAACTGCTAAGCTGCTCACCCATGGCTTTGGCTCTTCTACCGGTGTTAGGATCCCTTGCTCAACGTATCGATTTAACTCTTCCTTCAGCTCATCTTTGAGTGCTGTGGGAACTCTTCTGGTTGGGGTGATGATAGGTTTAACGCTGTTGTCAACTTCTAAATGGACTTCTCCGGGCAAAGTTCCCAATGGGCGGTTAAATACGTCTGAGTATTACTTTATCAGCTCGTCAGCGGTTATCTGCTTAACTTGCAACTCATTTCTTTGGGGCGGAGGCGAGGTCATAATGAAGTTTTCATCGTTAACAGTGATAAGCTCCATTTCTTGTGCTGCTCTTGCCCCGATCAGGGGGGTCCGATCACTCTCGACGGCAACAAATTCCACAGAATACTTCTTCCGTGTTTTCGGATTGCGCATGATGATTCGTGCTGTTCCGATGGGTTTGACTTGTGATCCATTCCATATTCGCATTGTTTTTGTGGTCAACTTGATTTCGTGACCTTCTGCGTGTTTTGCCGCGATGATGTTGATTGATGCACCGCAGTCAATTTGAAAGTTAACCTTTTTGTTATCAATAAGCATCTCGGCATAAATTTCTATGGCGAACCTGACAGCATTGCGGTCAGATACCTTAGAATCTAATGCAACTCCAGCGAGAAACTCTATATCACTCTCTTCTGATGAGGGTTCTTCGGGCATTTCAGAGATCCCGTGAACTTCGAGTGATTTGGATTTCTTGCAGACACTTTTAAAGTGGTTTCGACCGCCACATCCAGAGCATTTCTGTCCCCAGGCAGGACATTTATCTTTCTGTAGCACGTGCGAGCCTCCACAGAATAAACATCTCTTCTGAGATTTGCCAGGCGGTTTCTTCGACGCATTTCCAATTCGTGGGGGTTTTCGGCCCGGTTTTTTTTCTTCGCCGATTTTGTGAACGGCATCCGAACCAGAAATAGCTTTCATTTGAGAGGTCGTGGCTTCATTGCTTCTGCATGTATCAATACACTGATTAAGCGTAAGGCCTCTAACTTGCAGGAGCTTCTTTCTTATGGCATTGTTGTTTACACCTAGAACAATGCGGTCTCTGATAAGAGAGTCACACATGCAATCACAGAAATTGCATGACTTGGCGAGATTACGAAGAACAGTGACATAAGCATCAATGGATTCCTGTTCTTCTTGGTTGCGACTGTTGAAGACATATCGTTCGTATGTTTCATTAGTCTGGCCCAGTGTATATTCATCACACTTTTCTAAGACCTTCTGTAACATTCTACGGTCGGTTTCATTCTTGAATTGAAAACCATTGTAAATTTTCAGCCCTCCCGTTCCGATGCAGTGCAGAAAGAATGCAACCCTGTATTCTTCTGTTGGCGAGTTTAGCCCAGAAAGTAGAGAATAATTTTCCCTTACCTGCTTGTATGATTTCTAGGCGTCTGGCAAATTCCCTGAAGTGTTAAGCTTGCCAGGAGGTTTAAGGCCATGAGCTGGGGAGGATGAAACCGTGTGCGTGATGGGCGCTGCCCCAGTGCCACTGGATATAGAAGGTGATGTGGGAAGTGTGGAAGCAGACATTGTCGTCGCCGTCGTGGTCGTTGTCGCAGCTGTCGTTGTCATTTTCAGATGAAGCTTTTACCACTCGCTGCCACCATCTAACATGTGCTATTTTGTCTACTGTCGGGAGACACACAAACGGCTCTTCAGGAGTCACACCAAAGCTTTATTGGAAGCTATTGTGATATAGCACGTCTAGTGAATGACACGAGAATCACAACTCACGAACTGAAGAGTCATGCAATCATTACATTACAATCAAGTGCCACGTGGCTTATGAAATAAATGAGCTATTGATGACATATTGTAACAGATAGTATTGTTGATCCCCTGTTTCACTACAGACCTTGGAGTAAAGAAATATGGCATTCATAAGGAGGTCAGCTCTTTGAAGGTTTTGAAATGTTGTAATTAAGAAATAGAAAACTTGTACCATGTTTCTATCGAGTTATACAAACACGAGTGGAAGTTTGGGAGAACGAGAAATGCTGTGGGAACACGAGCCGCAGGCGAGTGTTGCCACAGCTTTTTCGAGTTCTCCCAAACTTTCACGAGTGTTTGTATAACTCGATAGAAACACGAAGTACATGTTTTCTATTTCTTTTAGAAAACACCACGACGAGAAAAAGGAAAACAACTTGTTAACTTTGGATATCAAAATGTAAATTCTCTTTGCTCGCGCCATCACTACGTCAACAGCGCGCGCTAGTTCTGTGTCTCCATCGAGTTATACAAACACGATTTTTAACCAATCAGCGCACGTGCTTTCTTAGGACTGTTTTCTAACAGCACATACAATCCAACGGGTGGCGAATTTACATGTCTAATCGCATAATGGTACATTTGCATCGGAAAGTTGTGTGGAAAAACTCTTTCCGGCCTCTTTAGATCACTGAATCGCCAGACACAAGGGATTGTTGCTGACAAATTTCGATATATTAGAATCCAGCTTAAAACGATAGACCTGAGCACGAGGCTCTGGGGAATAACTAGAGAGTTTGTGGAGTTTATTCCCCAGAGCCCTGTGCTAAGGTCCATTGTTTTAGGCTGAATTTTAATATATCGAAATTGGTCAATTGTTTGCCAAAATAAATCGAATCGCTAGCCTGATGACAACTGATGATACCCAGGTGAACAAAACCACAAAAATTTTGAATTTTTATCATCTCTATTTATAACTGTGTCAAATCAGTCGTTGCTTCGCAAGAATCACGTTAGTTTGGGCTTGCCACGCAATCTTCCTCCCCAACAAACGTCCGCTGAAACAAACAGTGCATTCTTTGCCCTTTTGTATGCATGTAAACACTTTGCAAACATATCAGGTCTGCAGTTATAGGTCTCGCGCATGCGTTATGCGAGGACACATGGCAGGCTCGATGTTGTGCGGTTATCTCGTTCTTGTTTGATAAGACCTGTTTATACTAGTGTTTGCATTAAAGGTAAGTTAGCAATAACCGAGCCTCACAGAATCTCTTTACATGGTGTCAGAGGTGGGATGCCGAAGTAAGTAAACAAATTTCATGACCATTTAACTCGCTACACTGGTGGAAGTGGAAGAGTAAACATCACGATTGATTGAACAAAGCAAAATGGCTACCAGCGCTTCGTTTATCGACAAAGGTCCCTCCATGGATTAGAGCACAGACAACAACCTTTACAGCTGCTTTAAAATGCTGAAACAGAGATGTGACCTGCTATTCACTGGCCTGATGGTGGAAACAGATGAAGAAGTACAGTGCACAACCTTCTGTACTGGTCTGGCGAACACGGAATGGAGCTATTCAACAGCTGGGACTTATTAGCCGATGACCAAAAGAAGCAAAAAAACTACTGGGAGAGATTCGAAAACTACGTAAAGCCTCACTTAAACGAGCTGATCGCAGCGTGGGAGCTGCATAACCTCCGTCAAGGTACCTTATCATTTGAGGAATGCATTGCTAAACTAAGAATTCTCGTTAAAGAAGCTAACTACCCAGACCATTACTATCGATTTTTAAGAGACTTTCTAGTGCTTGGCATGAACTCTGACCGTGTTAGAAAGGATTGTTTCAAGAAAGGAAATACCCTGTCATTCAATGAGGCTAGAGAAATGGCAAAAGCAGAGAAATCAGCTGATAAACAATTTCAGTTGATGAACACAGCCGTAGAAGTGCACCCTGTCACTTCTGAGAACGGAAACCCAAATCAGAGAGACCAATCAGATGCAGCGGGTGGTATGAAGCGAACCCAAAATGGCAATCAATGGGGCAAAACACCAACCTGCAGGAATTGTGGTTGGGGTCCTCATGCACGCGAACAGTGCCCAACAAAGAAAGTTAAGTGTCATTACTGTCAGGAGGTAGGACACCTCGCCAAAGTATGCCTGTCAAAGCTTAGAAAAAAAGAATGTACATGAAATTGAAGCTTCCAGTAGTAACAATGCTTTGCCCAACTCAGAGTCCACCCAGACAATAAGCGATTATGTGTTTTTTGGTGCAATTGAAGCAACACCTCTACCCATGAATGTCCACTCCATTTCCAGTAGAGAAAAGGCTCTACTGGAGGTGTCCTTGTCGCTGGGGCCAGAAGGAAGACAAGTCAATGCACTCTGTTAAATAAACTCGGGGCAGAAACCAACATTTTACCTAGGTCCCTTTACCAACAGTTGAATCCTGGGAGGCTGGATCTAGCACAACCCACCATGAGACTATCTGCATATGGTGGAATAGAGATTCCCAACCTTGGATCTTCCCAAATATATGTAAAAGGCCCTAATAACCCTAGCCCTAAACCAATCTAAGCAGAAGTTGTTGATGTCGATGGCCCAGCCATAATTGGTAACATGTCAGCACAAAAACCTGAACTTCCTAAAGCTTAACTGGCCAATAACAGCCAACCAGTATAGCGGTGAACTGATCAGCCACAGAGGCACACCCACTCCTACCCACACGAAGCCCACGCATGATTTTCACACAGTCAGGCTATTTGACATGAGAGGCAAGCAGCACCCATTCCCACTAACGAAGGACTATTTGTTAAAAGAATATGAAGACGTCGTTACAGAAATTGGGCGCTTCCCAGGTGCGCCATATCACATTGAAACCAAGCCCGAAGGTTCCAGTACAATTACAGCAAGCCTACATGGAAGAACTAGATCAATTGAAGAAACGGGGCATCCTTCTGAGGTTCGCAATGAGTACACCCCATGGGTAAACTCGACTGTGGTAACAATAAAACTCAATGGATCGACCCTCGAAACCATAACAAGGCTGTTAAGCGCAATCCCCACTATGTGAGAACGATAGATAATGGGATACCGAAGATGCACGCAGTGGGTTTTGGCAAGTCAACCTGAATGAAGAAAGCAGCAGACTTTGCACTTTTAACACTCCCTGGGGAAAGTACAGATGGACAAGGCCTCCATTTGGTCTCACTTGTAGCGGAGATGTCTTTCAAGAGAAAATGGACATGGTCTTCGGTAAGCTGGAAGAACTAAGTGGTATTGCGGATGACACATTCGTCTATGGTATAGGTGAGGCAGAACATGACCAGCGCATACTTAACGTCCTCGAAACAGCGAGCAGCGAGAGAGAACAATGTGAGATTCAAGCCAGACAAATTTCAGTTCAAGGTAAACAAAGCATCCTTCTTCGGTCTCACGTGAACTCCTGAAGGAATCAGACCGGACGAAAACAAAATCAAAGCAATCCGTAACATGCCACCTCCAAAGAACCTTGCAGAATTGCAGTCCTTCATGGGCATGATCAACTACCTGAACAGTTTCTCACCCATCATTGCTCAGACTTCAGAAATTGTAAGACAGCGGATGAAAAAAGAGACGCCATTCATGTGGCAGGCAGAGCACCAAAAAGCATTTGAGAATCTCAAACAAGTAATTACTGGGGCACCAGTCTTGGCGTATACTACGATCCAGAGAAAGAAAACCAGCAAGTCCTGCCAAACTGGAAGAAATACGAAAATGCACTGATCAAGACGTTGTACTTGCACACCTTAAAGATGTTGTGCACCATGTTTGGCCAGAATATCCGAACGAAGGCCCCCAAGATTTAAGGGAGTTTTGGAATTTCAGAGAGGATCTGAGCGACAAAAATTGCCTCGTTCTCAAGAGACACCGCCTTGTGATCCCTAGTAGGCTCCGCCCACAGATGTTGCAAATAATAGAACAACGACACATGGGAATGGAAAAGTGCCTCCCTAAAGCAAAAGAAAGCTTACTCTGGCCAGGGATATCAAGAAACATAAAGGAACTAACAGCCAACTGTGCCACGTGCATACAATTCTCCAAACAGCTGCCAAAAGAAACGCTATGTCCCCACAGTGTACCCAGTTTTCCGTGGCAGAAGCTTGGTTGCGATTTCTTTGACTACCAAGGTGCACAATACCTTCTAGTCGCAGACTATTACAGCAAATACCGCATCCTAAGAAGCTGAACTCGACGACATCTGCTGCTATAATCAATCATCTCAAGTCAATATTTGCTGAACACGGAATACCAGAATCCCTGGTTACAGACAATGGACCCCAATATAGCAGTCGAGAATTTGCTGCATTCTGCGATCATTGGGGTATTAATCACATTACCAGTTCCCCACTGTATTCAAAAAGCAATGGATTTATAGAGCCAATGGTCCAGACAGTAAAGAACCTGTTGAAGAAATCAGATGCCGCCGAAAAGATCCGTATCTCCACTCTATCGTATCGAACCACGCCCATTAACAGCAGCCTACCCTCACCAGCTAAGGTTCTAAACCAAAGAGATTATCCCACACAACTACCTTGCAGTGGACGACTACAGCGCTCTCAAACCATAGAATGTAACCAAGAGCAACTACAGCATCGATAAGATGTCCAGAAACAGCAGTATGATGGGAAGTCCCCTCGTGAACTCCAAAAGCTAGTACCAGGTCAAGAGGTGTCTATGTTCCAACCGCGAACCAAGACCTAGGTTCCAGTGGAAGTGAAGCAAGAAACTACCCAACCAAGGTCATACGTGGTAAATACAGCTGGTGGTTCGGAGCTAAGGCGCAACAGAGTACACTGAAACTATCAGATGAAATACTACCAACCTCTGTGGAACGGTTGGAGAACAATCGGGACACTTCCTCTTATCAGCCCACCACACTTATGGCGCCACCCCATTAAGTTTTGTCATCGGAGCCACCACAGACACCCCACAAACCAGCTCAACCCACTGAGAAAAGTGATGATCCACCCATGACAACTAGGAGTGGCCGTGTTGTAAAGAAACCACCTAAATTGGACTTTTAAATTCCGTTGCAGACTGATAGAACATTTCAGTTAAGCTATTGTAAACTGTCGTTGTGTGATACCTTGCTAGCCATGTATTTTGTTTTGTAGTTAGTCCCGCTGTCACACCCATTAGACTTTTCAGGGTGGAGATATAAACATATCAGGTCTGCGGTTATAGGTCTCGCGCGTGCGTTATGCGAGGACACATGGCAGGCTCGATGTTGTGCGGTTATCTTGTTCTTGTTTGATGAGTCCTGTTTATACTACTGTTTGCAATAAAAGTAAGCTGGCAATAACCGAGGCCTACAGAATCTCTTTACACACTTAGACTAGAGCTCCTCTGCTCCCTCTGCCTATATTTGAGTAAAAGTATAAATATTATGTGTATCCTAAGACTTGTGCTAATGTTTCTAGATAATGGATTTTTCACATATATTAAAATATAAAATAGGCATCATTTATGATAATTTATACAAAGGACTATAGTTTTTGAGACTCTTTAATCACGGCCTACAACCTTTCACTGAACAGGCAATAGACTTTTTTCACGTATCGTCCTCAAGTTAGTTGCTCTAAACAAAGAGCGGTTTTCACTTCGCGTCCAAACTAATTCAGTTTGTTTCATTTTTTTTCTTACTACTTTTTCACGAGAGATTAGTCTCTTGTGTTTAAGTGATTGGTTTAAAACGACTCATATCACTTTCTCATCCTCCATCCAGCCACAAATAAAGACAAACTATGAACAAAAACAAATAATAAAAGCTAGTAGTGGTCGTGGAATAAAGAGTACTTTCGAGAATTGGTAGGTAAAATGCGGAACAGCATTTTCTGCCTGAGCTGTTAGGTAGATGTGAAATTGGCCCCCTTTAGTAGAGGCGAAAACAAATGAATTGATCGCAAAGTACTTTACATAGGGGAGCAGGGATGGGCGCAAGGTGTCCCGGGTTCAATTCCCGGACCCGGCGTCGTATGTGGGTTGAGTTTGATGTTGGTTCTCTTCTCTACTCCGAAAGGTTTTTCTCCGGGTCCTGCGGTTTTCCCCTCTCCTCAAAAACCAACATTTCCAAATTCCAACTCGATCTGGAATTGTCAAGCACTGTATCATGAGCCTCTGGCTCAGGTGATTGCGCAAGCACTCCCTGTGTTTGACATTAAATTTGATTTACTTTTTTTTTTACATACGAGAAGGTTTGTTCTCATTTTTACATGTATTACATAATATTAGTTACGACCGGTCAGTATTAAACACGGACTGTAGTCGGTAGGCTGCATTTACTCCACAGTCCGCATTTTATACATGAGTCCATGTTTTATACCCAGTCTGAGAAGATCCGCAGACTACTGTGACAATGCTATGACGAAATTCATTGTCAATAACAGGACAGGCGCATTAAAAACTGACATCAATTATGGCAACAAATTGTCGAATTGCCCGCTCTTGCTCGCTGACGTGTCGCCACATGAATTTCAAATTCATGTGTCTGTCCGCATATGGACAGTAAAAAATTAACCAATGAGCGCACGTGAATTTCAGCAGTTATCATAAAAAGCCGTGCTTTATCTCTAGCATAGTGCGCAGTCCGCAGACCGCGGTCCGCAGTCCGTGTAAATTGACACAAACAATGCCTGTTCTGTAGGTATTCGAAACGATGTGCTTTTATTACCAAAACTAAGACAGTTATTCCATTTAGGAACACTACTTGAGTCGCCTTGGCTTTAGGACTTTTCGCTCCCGACACAATGAAACGGAGGACATGTTGGTGTACTATACCAAAGTAATCCTGTGCGAGTTGAACTCTTTTCCCATATAAACGCTTTCGTTGGTTTCATGTTACATATTTTGCGCTCATAAATCTAGGCCGGTGAAAGTGAAAAGTGCACATTTCTAAAGAAGTGTTGGTTTTGGTTGAGGAGAAGACTGTACCAACACGCAGCCAAACTACAACTTTCTGTTCGGACAAAACATCGTGCACATTTCGCGAATACATGTCTACGGCAATGTTTTTTAAAATGCCATTAACAAATGAATTCAAACTTTAAATAAACAACTTATCTGTTACAGTCCACAGTAAGGTGTCTTAAAGCGCATGGACGAAAATAGAGATGACGTCATTCGCCGCTAAAGAATTTTTTGGGGCGTCAAATTGATGTACACCGATACATACAGGAAAACTCGATTTCCTTGTATTGCCCAATTAGAACTGGGTTCTGTCGCATGTGTTTCCGCGCTCTGATTGGCTACTTCTAGACAAAAAATAGACTGCAAGGCTGATACTACGTGAAAGACGTTTCGAGGCATCAACATGACAAGAACCGATAAAGCAGGATTGCATCAATGGACCGATGTTTCGTCTTTCTTGGGATTCATCGGCACTGTGTAGCAAAGGTATGTAATGCTTGCCTGAGAGACATCCCACAAAAATGTTGTAGAATGACCCGTTAAGACCGTTAACTACATCAAGTTTCGTACTTTGAACTCACTTGTACCCCGAAACACGCGTTGTCAAATCACCTGTTTCGGTTGACAAGGAGATAAAGTGTCGCGATTGGTGTCTCGAAAAGCAAAAAATAAATGTGGCTGGAGAAGGTCAGCTGAAACATTGAATCCGCATGGCCAGCACCATGCTTTAAAAAGCCAGCGTATCCGAAAAGACGTACGGTCCAAAAATACATAACTGAGAAACCAGAAACTACAAGGGACCACTTACGATTAACGCTGCCAACGCACATAAATTGCAGAATGACCTGTACACTATATAAGTTCCATACTTTCGAGACACCAATCGTGACACTTTGTCTCCTTGCGCCCCAAAACACGTGAAGTGGCAACACGTGTTTCGGGGTGCAAGTGAGTTCAAAGTACGAAGAACGAGTCATTCTGCAATCTATGTGCATTTGTTCTTGGGCTGGCGCTACATATCTTCGCTACACAGTGCTGGTGAGTCCTAAGAAGGACGAAACAGCTGTCCACTGTTGCGATCCTGCTTTATCTGTTCTTGCCATGTTAGTGTCTAGAAACGTCTTTCTCGGACTATCAGCCTTTCAGTCAATCGTTTCTGTTTACATATTTTTTGGCTCATCGGATCTCTTGTAGATACTACGTTGGCAGCTTTTATCTTATGAGGTCCCTTGTGATATGTAGTACGATATGTAGATATTGTATACAGCGGTATTTGCCACATGCGCATGCTCATTAAAGTGTTCTCGAGTGCCCTCCATCTTGAGTGCACGTGTGTGTTTCTTCCACTCTCGAAACATAACATTTCTGGCGACGAGGATGCTGAAATATGGCCAGCTTAGGGAAGATTGAAGAGTTCGACCCTAAGAATACAAATATCGACCACTACTTGGATCGTCTAGAGCAATATTTCGTGGCAAACGAAGTCGAAGCCGATTCTTCTACTTCGCATCGACGTAGAGCCATTTTGATTTCAGTCATTGGCGGGAAAGTATACGACGTTCTAGCAGACCTGTGCTCACCGGCTTCTCCTTCCTCCAAGAGTTACGCTGAATTAACAGCCATTTTAAAGAAGCAGTTCGCCCCGAAGAGATTAGTGATCTCCGAAAGATACCGTTTTCACACCTTCGTACAAGCGGAAAGCACCAGTGTTGCCGAATTTGCCGCTCAACTTCAGCGTTTGGCTTCAACATGCAACTTTGGCACCCATTTGCCCGAGGCCTTACGAGATCGGTTTGTGTGTGGTCTTCGAAGCAGAGCTATCCAAAAACGGTTGCTCACAGAAGATGTCAATTTTGAGCGAGCTCTACAAATAGCTCAGGGTCAAGAAGCTGCAGAGAATGACGTTGCTCAACTCAACCCCCAGCTTCCCAGTGCTGACGAAGTGCACAAGGTTTCTGATACAGGCAGGCCCTTTAACAAAGAAGGAAACAAACGACCACCTAAAGTACCAGGAAATCAGGCCAGGCCTTCTTCAGGCAATCAACAGAATTCCACTTGTTTAAGTTGTGGTAAGCTGGGACATCCCCGATCCAACTGTAAGTACAGAAATTCTACTTGCCATAAATGTAAACGAGTGGGTCACATTGCTGAAGCCTGCATGAGCAAATCTGCCAGAGTGAATGCAGTGGATGAAGCAACAGAATATGATCACTCAGCTGACCCCTTCTCCATGTCTCTTTATTCCATTTCTGCTGGTCAACATGGAATCGAGGTTCCAATTGAACTGAACAATCAATCTGTGTTAATGGAACTTGACACAGGTGCTGGTATTTCAATTATTTCTGAGGAGACTCACGCGAAGTATTTCAAGGGCATACCCCTTGAGCGTAGTACCACAAAGTTGCATGCTTACACTGGTGACCCCATTCATGTTCTTGGTCAGTTCAATGTCAGTGCCAGATACAAGTCTCAGTCTGCAACCCTTCCCCTCACTGTTGTTGCTGGTGCTGGACCCTCACTTCTGGGAAGAAATTGGCTCACTGAAATTCGTTTGGATTGGAACGAAATCTTCCGTATACATGTTACTGAGTCTTCAGTTTCGTCCGTAGTCACTCAAAAGCTGCATGTTGTCATTCAAAACCACTCAGATTTATTCAAGGATGAACTCGGAACTATTAAAGGACTGTCTGCCAAACTTGAACTGAAAGAGGGAGTTTCACCAAAATTCTTCAGAGCCAGAACTGTGCCTTATGCACTCCAGCAAGCAGTTGAAGATGAATACAATCGCCTTGAGCGCGATGGTATAATTCGTAAAGTTGAATTCAGTGATTGGGCCACGCCCATGGTGCATGTTCCCAAGTCTGATGGAAGTACTAGGTCCTGTGGAAACTATGCCATCACAGTTAACCCCCATTTAAATGTTCCAAGTTACCCAATTCCACTACCAGAGGATGTTTTTCACAAGCTTAGGGGTGGACAAAAATACACAAAGCTGGATTTGAAGAATGCATATCAGCAGCTTACCCTTGACGAAGAGAGTCAGAAGTTTGTCACCATAAACACCCACCGTGGCCTCTACCGTTATACCCGTTTACCATTTGGCATTGCATCATCGCCCGCAGTCTTCCAGCGCACTATGGATGTCATCTTGCAAGGGTTAGACCAAGTTGCTTGTATCCAGGATGACATTCTCCTCACTGGGAAAGATGATGCTGAGCACCTTAGCAATTTAGCACGTGTATTAACCCGGCTTCAGGAGTATGGTCTGAGGCTTAAATTGAGCAAATGCAAATTTATGCAAAGGACTGTGACATATATGGGTTACAAACTCTCTGCTGATGGAATCTCTCCAACAGAAGAGAAAGTTGAAGCTATCAAGTCTGCCCCCACACCGGAAAATGCCACCCAAGTACGAGCATTCCTTGGGCTAGTAAACTATCATGGCAAGTTCATTCCAAACTTAAGCACCATTGTTCATCCTCTCAACCAGCTGTTGCAGAAGGACAAGGAATTCCAGTGGACTGCAGCGTGCGACCAGGCCTTCCGACTTGCCAAGGAGTCTCTCACATCCTCAAAGGTGTTGGTCCACTTCAATCCTGACCTGCCCATTGTGTTAGAGTGCGATGCGAGTCAGTATGGTATCGGAGCAGTAATCTCTCATCGTTTCCCAGATGGCGTGGAAAGACCCATCGCCTATGCCTCCAGATCCCTCAGCCCAGCAGAAAAGAATTACAGCCAAATTGAAAAGGAGGGACTTGCCATAATATTTGGCGTGACAAAATTCTACATGTACCTTTTTGGACGGAAATTCATTCTCCACACTGACCACAAGCCCTTACTGAAGATATTTTCACCTCAAGGCGCTACGCCAGTCCTTGCGGCCTCTCGCCTCCAGCGTTGGGCAATTCTGCTGTCCTCCTACCGTTATGACATTAAGTACAAGTCTTCCAGCAACATTGCCAATGCTGATGCTTTATCCCGGCTTCCACTTGAGTTCAAATGTGATGCCAGCGTTGAGAGCCCAATTTTCCATGTTGCGGCCCAGCAAGTCACACGGCACCCCGTCAAGGCCCATCAGATTGCTAGAGATACGGCTCATGACAAGACTCTCGCAAAGGTGTTGGCTTTCACACAGACTGGTTGGAACATCCAGGAATGCCATGATCCAGATATCAAGCCTTACTTCATACGACGTCATGAACTCTCAATCGAACAGGGTTGCCTTATTTGGGGATTGAGAGTTATCATCCCTCCAAACCTGAGAGAACCAATTCTGAAGGAGCTCCACTGGTCTCATCCTGGAGTGGCCAGAATGAAGTCCATGGCTCGGAGCCATGTGTGGTGGCCTAAGTTAGATGCCGATCTTGAGCGGATTACCCGTGCATGCCGGCAGTGTTCCAAAACACGGAATGCACCACCTGCAGCACCCCTCTGCCCATGGACATGGCCCTCTGGCCCTTGGAAGAGAGTCCATGTCGATTTTGCCACTTCTGAAGGGAAACACTACCTTATCCTGGTAGACGCGTACTCCAAATGGCCTGAGGTGGCAGGACCTATGAGAAGCACTGATGCAGCAGCTACTATCAGTGTCCTTTCCAACCTCTTCACCCGATATGGATTCCCAGAGCAAGTTGTCAGCGACAATGGACCCCCCTTTCAATCAAAAGAATATGGGGACTTCCTGAAGCTCAATGGCATACAGCGCGTATTAGTGTCACCATACCATCCCGCCGCCAATGGCCAAGCGGAGCGTTTCGTTCAAACATTCAAGAAATTTCTGCAAGCATCAGAAGGAGATGGAACTTTACAACTGCGTATCCAAAACTTTCTTCTCTCTTATCGTAGCACTCAGCACGCCACAACTGGCACTACACCCGCCAAACTATTTCTGCAGAGGGAACTCCGCACGCGACTATCCTTGGTCCATCCCGACATCAGCTTGCATGTCACTAACAACCAAACCAAGATGAAGACCTATTACGACCGACACACCAAATTCAGGACACTCTCACCTGGGGACAGAGTTCTTGCAAGGGACCACCTCTCCAAAGAAAAGTGGCGCACAGGCACTATTGTTACACAACATGCTCCGCTCTCATACTGCATCCAACTGGATGATGGCCGACTGTGGCGCCGTCATATTGATGACCTACTGGAAGGCCCCCTTCAGAACCAGACTGCAGCTCCGCACGTGCCCACTCCCAGTAGGGCTCCACCTGTTGTCCAAGAGCCTTTAACACCGGTAGTGTCTTCAGACCTCCGCGGAACCGTAGGCCCCCAAGACGCTGCCTCTAGAGAATCCTTAAACTCCTCCCAAGAGGCAAACAGAGAGCTTCAACCTGTGATTGATCAAGCTGCCATGCAAACAGATGCTTCTGGACCTCAGCCAGCTCCAAAAGTCAACTTGACACCTCCACCAAGCCTTCCAGTTCTACGCCGTTCGTCTCGTGTCATTACAACTCCAAAGAGACTGATTACGGAAATTTAAGGAACTGTACCTTGCTTGTGGACTGCTCACTGAGATTTAACAGGACATTGCTCATGATTCTTAATAGCGTTTAGAGACTTATTAGAGACATCATTGCTTAGGACATGCCTAACTCCAGTTTAGTTCCCTTCTTGTTGTTGTTGTTCTCCTTGTTATTGAGAATTCACCTTTGTTGTTCAGCCCGTGCAGAATTTAAGGAAGGAGGTGATATGTAGTACGATATGTAGATATTGTATACAGCGGTATTTGCCACATGCGCATGCTCATTAAAGTGTTCTCGAGTGCCCTCCATCTTGAGTGCACGTGTGTGTTTCTTCCACTCTCGAAACATAACACCTTGTAATTTCTGGTTGCTAATTCTAGGGAGTTATTCTCCGGTAATTCCAATGGGGCCGGCAAAACCAAAGTAGAAGAGCCATATATTAAACAACTTATTAATCTTGAACGTTTGGACTTTGCAGGAAAATATCTAACCTCGGCTTTAAGTAATGACCTTGTAGCTACCACTTGGTTAATACGGCAAGGCCTCGGATAGAGATTTTTCTGTAAACACCTCACTATCGGTTTGTGAGTAGTTAATAAAAACGCAACCAATTGTGATTCACTGACTCGTTTTCCCGCGCTTCACGTCAGTTCCATGTATTAGCTTTGAGTTTTGTTTTTGATTCTGCGGTGAACGTTGTGATCTAGAACCCAGATTTCTCACGGCCAAGCGGAAGGGAGATCTCACTTTTCAGTTTTAAACAGTGTGAAATCTTGGTACGAGATTTGTCAGTGATTGGCTTGAGTGATTTTACTTTGGTTTTGGTTGCAAGCTACTCAATTGAGTATGCGAGTCTAGTTTTAAGCATGCTTTTTATTTCATTGTTTCTTCTGTGTGCAGCAGCTATACACGTGTTTCAGTTCAGTCAACTGTAAAAAGTAGATTCCTTCTATCAATAATAAACTTCTATATTTTATTTTGCAGGCTTAGTGCAGTTAAAGTTTCATACCCAACAAGAATTTGTAAGTACAGAGAGTAACTTGTCTGAGAAAAAAATTTTTTTTTTTCATGTTTTAACCAAAATCCAAAGAATCGGAAAACGTATCTTAGAAGTCAAGAGAGATTAAAGAGAATGTCAAGAGAGTGTCTATAACAAACATTATAGTCCGTGATTGGTCTAAACGCTTCACATGACCGAATATTCTCCAGCTAAGACTGGGGAATATCCAGCTAAGACTGGGAAGTTTTGAAAATTGCAATTTTCAAAACTGCGCGTGTTGCAAAAAATATTTGCAAGATAATAAACACAATAGCTTCACTTAGAAAATATGTTCGGATATTTGTCCTTGGACACTATCTGTTCTCAAAGCTGACAGTTTACGCCCTCAGAAAACCATTCCTTCTCGGACTTTTAATGTCCATGGACAGCTATCCAAGCAAATTTTCGCGTCAGTTGGAGGCTATTGTTTGTGTATAGACCTTATTTTCATGTTTATATTTTTAAAGTTATTTTTAGATATAGCACCGAGTGCCCTCGCGGATACGTTTGCCACGGGCGTTTGTGTAATTCCCCTTGGGTTGTCCACGTGAACAAAATTTACGTCACAGAACTGATTGTTTCTAAACCTTCCTGGATTTCTGAACCCGGGAATGTCCTGACTTGAGAGCGATCAGAGGGATTAACTAACTCTCTTATCGTTCATTCTCTCTACAGTGAAATTTGTTTCAATTTACATTCTATTTGAATTCTTGCAAAGTCACCCAGAGGATCATGGTTCTTGGTAGTTCACACTGTCACGCCATCAAAAAAACTTAACCATTCAGTCAAAGAAGTCAAAAATCTGGGACATGATAGAAAAATGGATAAATAAACAACCTCAGTAATAGTTAGGTGTGTGTGGATGTTTCGTTTGCGTGTTATTTGGAAAAGTGTTTCACCTAAATTATACAGCTTTGTATGGAGACGCCTTGGTTGTGGCCTCTAGAGGGAAACCAACATGGCGGCCGTAAATTGGCAGAAACATCTGCCATTTAGTTTTTGCTTTTCAAACGAAAATATGTTGCTCTAAAGCTCCGTTACATTGAAATTGATGCCCCTCAGTAGTGCAAAAACTAGTTAGTCAGCAAACAAGCAAGCGATAGCTCATTCTTTGAACAATGTGAGAGCATTCCTGGGTCACACTTTCAATGTCACCTGACACAGAAACTTAAAAATTCAAAGGTCCTTTATGACGAAGACTGTTCACAGCCCTCTATTTTCTCGTATTTTTATTCGATCGTTGAACGCCCGGAGTGTATCGTGAGATAATCGGACGCCAAGGCAAAACAGAAGACTTGACCGGGTAGGGATGGAGATCGAAAAAATATAACCCCACCCCATCCCTACATGCTTCGTGCTCGCTTTAGTCGCTTTTTTCGCTTGTGTAAGTAGAGAGACTTTGCACAGTCGAGCCTAAAAGCTATAAAACGTCAAGTTATTAGAGGATCTTATATCTGATAAAACTAAAACTTCGGAAGGATTGGTAAAACTGACAATAGGATGTCTGAAGTGGGATGAATTTCAATGGTGAAGTGATCTAGTTCTTAAAGAAGATTGACGTTTTCCTTGTTTGTTTGCTTATTGTTGTTTTCAGGTCAATCCTGACACAAAGAGACTTCTTCAGGGAAAAACTAACAAGTGCGGTGAACAAAACGGCGGACTATCCAAAACAACTTTGCATCACGTTCTGGTGTCCAAACGCTATAAAACGCTGTTTTGTTACGTCCCAAAGGTAGCATGTACTAACTGGAAAAGAACTTTGCTAGTTTTAGAAGGGTATTTTAACACAACCAAAATTGATGGATTCCTCATGCACCATGAGGGTTTTTTAGATGCTCTTGAACATTATTTTAGCAGTGAAGTCCACCGCATGCTCTAAACATACAACAACACTGCCTTTGTTCGCGAGCCTTTGGAGCGGTTAGTTTCCCCACACCAGAACAAGTTTGCCCAGGGTTATGAATATAGAAATTTTCACCACAAATTCGCAAAAGGCATCATCAAGAAATATCGAAAAACTTTTACCGGCGAGGTGACTGACGAACATTACACCAAGTTTAATGAATTTGTCAAATACTTGATTGACCTACCTCCTGATAAAGAGCGCAATGAGCACTGGGAACAACAGCATAAATTATGCCCACCTTGTGTGATAAATTATAACTTCGTTGGAATATATGACACTTTAAAATCAGACGCAGCACGGGCGCTAGAGATTATGGGTGCCAGTGATGTCGTCACGTTTCCAGTTTACGGGAAAAGCCCAGATACTAAGGCGCTTATGAAAACTTTATTGTCAATGATATCAGAGGACGAATTCGTCCAATTCAGGAATGCGTACGAAGAAGATTATGAAATTTTCGGGTTTCACAATCCGACTTATATTCGGAAGTAATTGGCAGTGTATAAACTGATGCAATCGTTATACCCTGTGTCAGTAGCTCATCACTAGATGTGTGCAATTTTCCCATATTCATTTCACGGCGTTTTCACAGACCGATCTGATCTTACTATGGATGTTGTGCCGCGTAGCACCATAAACACAAATGGTTTAACAGAGAATTAACTCTGAAGTGTATATTAAAATGCTAATTGAACCCATGAATAACCCACTGGGCGTTAGCCCTAGTAAAGGGAATCAGGGAACCACACGAGGTAAAGAAAAAATCTTTTGGCCTCGGTGGGAATCGAACCTACGACCTCCGGATTAGATCTACCGTTACTCTGCCGATTGAGCTACGAGGTTGGACAGACTCCCCGATCGTCCCCGACTTTCTCTGTCCGACCTCGTAGCTCAGTTGGCAGAGAAACAGTAGATCTTATCCGGAGGTCGTGGATTCGATTCCCACCGAGGTCAAAAGATTTTTTCTTTACCTCGTGTGGTTCCCTGATTCCTTTTACTAGGGCTAACACCCAGTGCGTTATTCATGGGTTCAAGTAGCACTTTAATTTACACTTCAGAGTTAATTCTCTGTTAAACCATTTGTGTTTATGGTGCTACGCGGCACAACATTCATATGCACCCTCACTTTATCTTCGCCGCGATTCACCATCTAAATCGTCCCCGACTTTCTCTGTCCGACCTCGTAGCTCAGTCGGCAGAGTAACGGTAGATCTAATCCACCGAGGTCAAAAGATTTTCTCTTTACCTCGTGTGGTTCTCTGATTCCCTTTACTAGGGCTAACGCCCAGTGGGTTATTCATGGGTTCAATTAGCACTTTAAATTACACTTCAGAGTTAATTCTCTGTTAAACCATTAATCTTACTATGAATTTACCGCGAATCCAGACCTTCGCTGGAACCTCAGTGACCAATCACAAGCAGGAACCTAATTTTTTGACATCATCATTTATTGCTGCTCGACGTTTCGTGGTGATATGACACCATTATCAAGAAACTAGTTGAATAGCATGTTAATAAGGAAAGGTACAAGATGACCATAAATTACGTGTTAACAGATTCCATCTGCGCCAAGGTGTATGTTTAGGCCGTTTATTGTAATTTATGCTTATCTTGTACCTTTGATTTCTTTATTTGCATGCTATTTAACTTGTCTCTTGATAATGGAGTCATGATGACCCCAAAACGTCGAGCAGCGATAAATCTTTCCTTTTTTTTAATATGCTTTTGCTTCAGCAAATCTCTTCTGATAAGACATCATCAGTTTACCGAGAAAAGTGATGGGCTCCTGATGCGAGGTAAACCATTTTTTTACAGGATGACAAAAGACAAATTTGAAAAATTTAGCCTAAACTTTTCAGGATGCACACTCTAGTTTGGTTCCAAGTGAAATGCGTCAGACTAAAAATCAATTTTATTGGCTCGTCGGGCAACAACACACACTTTATTACCCATTAAGAAGTTACAATGAATTGAAAAGTTGTTTTATATTATTTTAAGGGTTAAAACATATGCTGAAATGACTAAAGAGCTAAAAACATCAGGGAGCTGGTTTAAATAGTATAAATTAAATATTTACAGCCGAGGTAAGACAGTTATACAAAAATACATTCTAACTAAGCTATCACACACACAGACACACACAACACATACACACTTGAGCAGTTTTCAGGAATTTCAAGGAACGCACTCGTGCCAGAGTTGATTCAAGTACACGTTCTCTTAGTAAATTGATATACGTCGTGTAAGTTGGAAAAGTTCCCCGACGGTCTGTTCATTCATCGTCATCTTAGATTTTGGATCGACAACATCGTTGGAGACTAGATGCTGAAAGACCTTGAACATATCTTCTCTAAATAGAAAAACACACCACACACCACACACTGCCTACACACAGCCAAACAAGATATAAGGATGGTCCATCTCCTTAAAGAAATCCTCGAATAATGTTTAAATATTACAGCCAAGACACCATCAACTTCCCTTCCTGAACCACTTTGGGGAACTGTAAACTTAGCTAGTTTAATTATCTTTAGGTATTGGTAATTTAGCAATAGTTGTAATTTAACACACTTTTGTTACTTTTTTTCATTTATTTATTTGTGAGAAACGTCATAGGGTCCACCTCGAGTTTTCCTTTTCACGATTTCTTTGTTTATGTATATTTATTTTCATTTTTGCATCACGAATAAACCAGTATTGAATTGCATTGCACTGTATTGTATTGTATTGTATTGGACATTTTAGATCGTGTTTTTTTGCCATTATTTTTTTTAATTCGTATTTTGGAGTATCAAATGTATTTAAATACAGAGAGAAACATAAACTAGGAAAAATCTGAGTCCCAGATGGTATTTAAACCCTCAACCCTCCGTGATCTAGTCGGATGCTTTAACCACTGAGCTACTGGATACTCTACAGACCTCTTTCATAAATGGCTGCCAATTTAAAATTCTTTTGTATTGAGTTAAATCAGCCTTACTAACCTCGTTTCAGAGTAAAATTTCTTTTGAATTATCAACTTCAAAATGAGGTCAGTAAGGCTAATTTTAATACTGGCAAAAGAATTTATAATTGGCCACCATTTATGAAAGTGGTCTATGGTGAGTAAGAGTCAATTTGTGGGTCTTGATCTGGAACTGGATCTGGAACCGGATACCCAGCCAAGTAATGACTGGCACATGTAAACTCACTAACAGCATCGCGCTCGCACATTAGGATGGACCATTAGAAAAGTGATGGGGGGGGAGGGGAAAAAACCAAAAAAAAATTCATGCATGGGAAATTGCCAAGAAAAAAAATTCGAGCAAAGAAGAAGGTAAAGAAAAAAAATTCATGCAGAAGGAAGGTCCAGGTCCGGTTGCTATGGCGTGACGTCATTTATCTGTTAGGTTGCTGTCATCGCAAGAATTTTGCGGTTCTATTGTGGTTTGCGATAATTGCTTTCAATAAAAGAAACTGTGTACTATAAGTAACCTGGTAATTTTCAGATATGATCTGGCCGCATAATTTATTTTTTTTATAAATTTTCACAACGCGGGATTATTGTTCGCTTACACATAATAGAGACTTCGACTTCCAATGAACCCGTCATCGGTCATTGAAAACGGGCACAAAACG
>JAHPZR010011904.1:30000-31224 GCA_019787425.1 Platygyra sinensis
AAACGCTGCAAGCTTGGACAAGATCGCTCAAAGTTGTTGTTGCCTGGTTTATAGAAATAAACAATGATGTCATAAGACGCTTACACTGAACTTTGATTGGTTCATAAGCTAGGCATGTTTAGACAAGGTTGCCTACACTCTACACTGATCACTGATTGGCTGTTTAAGGGTATATTACAAATGCCATCCAACTAAAATTTCAGTTGGACCATGAAAGCTTGGGAGTTAACCATCCACGCAGTTCCGTACATGAGAAAAGTATTAGATGCTGTGAGCAGAACACAACTCGACAGTTACGGCATTGAACGTAATTTTCAAGAAATCGAAGAGGCTTTGCAGGCATTCTTGCTGTATATTCGACTAGCCAAGCAGCAATATGAATGTTTACACCAATTCGAATCAGGTGAGGGAGCTGATTGCCAGCCAGACCAACATTGAGGTTGAGCCCTTTGACAATCACGTGCCTGAAGACAAGCATGTCGACGTATTTCTATTGGATGATCACCTCCTCCAACTACAACAACTCGTGAGCAGTTACAGCGAGAAACAATGTTTACAAGAAACCATGTTGCTGCGACATAGACCTGATTGGGGAGGAATGAGTAGATAATGCTTGGGCCCAAGCGATCTATTAAAATCACTGATTATTTTACCTGTACCTCAGCCAATGTCATCTACTGTATAACTTGCACTCTCTGCAAAAAGTTATATATCGGCGAAACAGGTAGACGACGAGGCGAGCGATTCCGAGAACATCTTTGCGACGTTGCGAAAGACGACAAAAACGCATCTAAACCGGTCGCAAGACACTTTAATCTGCCGAATCATTCGAAGTAACATATGGCGGTCTGTGGCCTCTCCCTACATCAAGGAAGCACAGAAAGCCGCAAAACTCTAGAATAAAAATTTATTTTTCAAATCGGCACTCTTAATCCTCACGGTATCAACGAACGCTTTTCATTCAACTAATTTATTCTGTTGTTTTTTTCACGTTGCCAGGCACCAACCAATAGCGTAGCTCCATATTTCTCTATATAAACCACACACAACCCACAATTCCTCGATTCGCTCCGACGAAGGGCTAGCGCTCGAAACGTCAGCTTTCGAATGGCCAATTCACATTATCAACTCAGTTGATAAAACCAAATTATCCTGTAATACTCCCACCGACGCAGCACCATAGTTTCTTTAGAAACTTAACCCCTTTACTCGTGGGGAGGAATA
>JAHPZR010011905.1:0-10771 GCA_019787425.1 Platygyra sinensis
TAACGAAGCAGTAGTAGGAGCTTAAGGTATTATAGTGAGTTGATCGCTTAGCGAAACAAAAGGTTTCTTTTGTTTTCCATTCAACAAAAGGTCCCCAGAGGATGCCCTTTGAAAAATGTGTTTTTTTGCATACGTAATATCTCAAAAAGGAAGCAAACTTCAGGGAAAAAACATGCAGAACATTGTTTGACACACGGAAACAAAACTGCATGCGAAGTTTGGAGCGTTTTCGACAAAGTTCACTTTTCAGTAAAAAACCTAACGCCCTTTTTCCACCGAAGCCTTCAATTGAGAAGTAATAAATATTGTTGTTGTTGTATTTCAATAGCAACAAAGTTTATTTATAATTTCCAGTTTTCCTTTATTTTGAAAGAGTGTTCATTATTATTTCCAATGGTTGCATGTGCATTTCAAATCGGCATATTCACTGTAATGACATAAATTCGCATTTGGCAATTTTATCTGATGAGTGTTGCGCACAAGTTGTGTAGTACAAAACTGAATAGTGATGAAGTGCCAAGTCAAATCTACAATTGATCAGTTGTCATCTGTTATTTTATACATTGTATATCTGAGTGAATTCGCTAGAAGGTGGCTGCTGAAGTTTTCGCTTGAGCATGGGTGCATGCTCAAGCCATTGTGGCCACTCAAAATGCAGGGGGCTTGCCATCAAGGCCTGCATTTACAAGCAGCCTAGGGTTAGTTCTAACAGTGGGTGGGTGGCTCTGAGTTGTGTGTCAAAAGCATAGGGCTGTGAGGGTTGTTGTTTCGATACTTTGACTGCAGTTAGAGTATGTGGCCTCGTTAAGTGAGAATTTACAGTGTAGGATGCCTTGGCAATTTTTCCTGGACTAGTGTGGGCATGAATGATAGTTTGCTTTTGATCACCAATAAGAGTGAACCCACAGTGTGCAGTGGGTGGGTGATTAGTTGTGTGACCAAAGCACAGGGGTGGGGAGGGACAGCTTTTGTACTTTGTGACGGCAGCAGAATTTGTCTGTTTTCACGATTTCTGCAGCCACCTTTTGACAAATTTAATCCAGTTAGATGTACATTATCACAATTGGCTGGCGTATTTTATTTTTTGCATGCATGCATGACACAACTTGTGGTTGTCTTCTCAAGACACTGTTTTCCAGCTATGGTATAATTTATCATGTAGCCAATGATTGGAATGATGTCTTGGCATTTTTATTGTGATAGCTAATGTATCTCTTCTCTCTTATTTTCAGCCGATGACACCACCAGACAAGCTGTTTAAAGACAAATCTTTAAAGACACATTTTGTCTGTTTATTGTTTCTCTCCAAAAGAGATACTTTTGAGTTGTCAATTTTTTTTACTGTTAAGTTTCAAAGGTTGAAGTGCATTTTGAACTCCATGTTAAGGGAAAAGATGATTGTTTTTAAAAGGGCAATAAACCATTTGTCGACAACTGCTGATGTTTTGTGCAAATGATTATGTTAATGTTATAGTTTGGGGTGAATTGTAAGGTGTGTTCTGAGAACACAACTAAAGGTGTGCTTTGTTACACATCAAGATGTGTGACAAAACACATCTTTCTGCAGAACACACCTGAAAGTGGGTGAAATTTAGGACAAGCATGAAACACAACTTAAGGCGTGTCATGGGAACACACCAAGGTGTGTTTAGGTAGCTCACCAAGGTGTGTTCGGGGAACACATAAAAAGGTGTGTATTTATACACAACTCTATGTGTGTTGTTTTGAGGACAAAAAAGGGTGTGTTGCAGTAACACACCTTATTTAAGAGTGCATATTCCATGTACTTAGTTGTACTGTGTACACTGCGTCTGTTATTAGACAATGCAATTACATTTCACTCTTTCAATTACGTTATTTCTCTCTATACAATTCATTTGAAGAACCATTCGTACTACAATCAATACATTGCGGATTTAACCGTATTCTCATTAGTTTTCAGATTTAAAATCTCCTAAGAAGCGATCAGTCCTGGACGTTTTTATTTCGAATCCTGAACTAAAACGAACTGAAACTCGTAACAAATCCGTAAAAAAACCATCCTTTAATACAGCGACGTAAAAGCAATGTTAGTTACCATACTGCTAGTACATAAAACTGAGCAGAGTGATTAGTAAAGATAATCACGTAATCGTGATTCTAAGTGCAGTTTGGAAGAAATAACACTAAAAGGTAAAGCCTGTTCTAGCCCATGACTGGCTCATTACTCTTGGCGCTAAACTCTGGTTTCTGTTACATGAAGCGGCTAATAGCAGTGTTATTCCGTGTGGATGGGATGTTAGTCCCGTCACTGTCAGGTTGCCCCAACAATTCGCCAGAACCATTTATACACCTTGCTAAAGAGAGGCACTTGAGAGTCAAGTGTCTTGCGCAAGAACACAACACAATGTCCTCGGCCATGGCCCGAGCCCAGACCTCTCTATCCGGAGTCCAGCGCGCTAACTATTTGGCCACCACGCCTTTGGCGAAAAACGTAATCACAGGTAAATATTTCAAAGACTAACAAAATTGTACGAGCCTGTAGAGACAAGCGAAAACTTAGCCGCTTTTTCATTCCAAATTGCATAAGAAAAAAGTTGTGATTACTTGCTATTTATACCCGTTACAAATAGACTATTTACAGGCTTTAGATCCCGATTGTGGCTCCAGTATACATTAATTAAAGGGGCTCAGTCACGGTATTTTGAGTTATTTTGAGCATCGACAAAATTACCGTTAAATTGAAGGAAACCTGAAAATAACACTTTATAAAGATAGAAAAACATCAAAGAGATAATAATAAACCATAAAGGAACAAGGATGGTTAAGGATGGAGAAGATTGACACGGATTGCAAACAACGCCAGAATTTGAAAAGTTTAGCTAAGCTTTTCAAACCGTTTAACCGTGACTGAGCCCCTTAAAGTTAGGCGGTGGTAGTGCTCTTGGTCTTCCAAATAAATACCAGAAGTATTCTCAAACTTCTGATTGTGATGAAAATTCTTAGGAAATTCTCAGGTAATCTTCGAAAGCATTCGGAAATCTTGGGCTATCTTTGAAACACTTGCAGTGAACTTCCAATGCCTTTGAAATGCCCCGGATGACCATTGGCAGTCTTCAAGTGTCTTTGCACTAACTTTTGAGTTGGAAATCTTCGTTTAAATTTCGCTTGAAGTATAACTTTGCTCTCAAACAACTTTGCTCTCCTGCTTTAGCCTCCCAGATAGAATTTAGTAATATTTTTCAAATGATCGTTTCGATTGTGTTTGAAACACGAGGATTCTGCCTGGTGAAACTGCTGCCTTCGTATTTACCAATAATACACTTGTTGTCTTGAAATAGTTTAATCCAAATTAGTTCAGTAGTTCTTGAAACAATCGGCAGTTGGAACAAACTAATTACAGTTTCTCGAAATGAGTCTTCTTGCTGGAAAACTAAAAGATACAGAGTCCCTATTCCAAAAATCAAAAGGCACATTTGAAAATGCCAAATGACTACCAGGGTTCCCTTTAATAGCCAGTACTTAAAACGCGAGCGCGCCACATCTCGAACTTGAACATAATTTAAAACTCCGACCAGTGCCACCTTTGTAAAAACATTCAGTACCATCGTTGCATTCCACAGTACAACAACTACTTTCATGATAGCATCTTCGTTTTGTGAAGCACCGGGAAAAAAGTGCTGAAGTGCTAGTGCGGCGCCTAGTATGTAAAGCACAAGAAGAGAAACCAGAGTCCAAAACCTCGGCAAACGGATCAGATTTTTAAGTACTGTGAAGCAGCTGACAAAACGTGGTGATCTGGCAACGAATCCCACAAAAATCCAACAGATCAAAGTATCTATAAAAGTAGCGACGATACGCACGAAAGAAACTATATCAGGGATATTAGCAATCACATGGACGTCGAAAAGTGCAAATACAGTATTGACAGCGACATGCATTGGATTAACCACATCTCCCAAGAGCAGCAGAAAATAAACGAAATAGAAAGACCAATGAAAAAACTTGTAGCACTTCTGTCGCCAGTTTAATTGCCTGGCTACTGGCACCAGAGGAGTCGACTCCGGCGTCCGGCGGAGGCATGATACCTGGTTCGGTGGCTGGGTCAGGTTGAGTGTTCAGTACCAGTTCACAGACACTAAAGCAACCCCTCCAAGTAAACCCTGCAAGTTGATAAAACTTTCCTTAATTAGTTGCTTCAAAACAGGATTCAATATTTCTTAGCTCATAAAGTACAAGCCCTGAGAAAATATGTTCAAGAAACTTTATCAGAGACACTACAGCGTGTTTTAAATGTTTCCTCGCATGACTTGACATTTGCAAAGTAAGTATCTTTGGAATTTTCGTTAACGTAAAGCCAGGTGAGTTGAAACGTGTACCAATAAACTGATATAAAGACAAGAAGGGAATTAATGTTGTGGAAAGGAAATAATGTTACACCAAAAAGGGTATTACGAAGATCACGAAAAGTAAAAATCAAATCGATCATTTAGGTTGTTGGATTATATAAACTAAAGGTGTCCGATAAAACTAAAAGATGTCCGACACAATTAAAAGATGTTTGGTAAAACTAAAGGATGTTCAAATTTGCTAAAAGATGTCCCATACAACTATAAGATGTTTGATTTAAAAGAAGTGAAAATAAAAGATGAGGAAATAAAAGATGCGGAAGCGGAAATGATTTCGCAAAACAATAAGAGATGTCATTGATGATCTTCCGTGTGAACAAAATGGCGTCTGCTGGAGCTACAATTTGGCTTCCAAGTACAGAAACGTTTTTCATGGAATTAAGTTAATGATTGCAAGGGCACAGCAACAATGAAACGCTACAGCTACTCAGTTCGATTCTTCAGAGTTTTTCGTTCGCAGACTGGAAGAATACGAGAATCGAAAAATCATACGCACAAGAAATTACCTTATCGTATGACCCGTACGGCCCCGCGCGCAATTTCCTTGGAAAACCATAAGAATAAAGGTCCCGTATGAGGGCCGTACGCGTCGAAGTGATAGGTCCGGATAAACGCGTACGGCCCTACTAGATATGCGTACGGCCCTACTAGAAACGCATACGGCAAAATCGATGCGAGTTAATCACACGTTATAAATGTTTTCTTCGAGTTTATAGAGTTTTTAGGAGAAGTTGGCTAAACCAGAAAAATCATAAACATACCTTGTGTGCATTAGGATAAACTGTTCTGTAGATTCTACGTCAGTGTTGTTTGAACAGGCAAAACTGAGAACGAATACAAGTTCATTGCTGTACTGTTTCATCCAGATAATAAAAGTCCCTTGAGTTTAACCGTGTAATTTCCACTACACCAGTAAAGCCAGCAAAGCCAGGCACAGTTTGCAGGAGGCAACATCTGTGTCATTAATATTCAGTTGCTGGTTGTCCCTTGTTTAAGAAAACCCAAGAGGTCGACAAATAGCTCCCGAAGCCGACATTTTCGAGAGCGGAAGAAGATTTGTAAACAATTTCAGTGAAGCGTGAAGCGACTCGCTAAGTTTTTGATGGCTTTGACATATTTTTAACAGCTTTCAGATGTCAACTTTTTGTTGGCTTTTTAGCATAAATATGCAATTGAAAAAAAAATGAGAAAATGAGTGGTGTTTTTTGGAGAAATAAATAACAAATTTTTGTTGTATATAGAAACTTTTATGTAATTGTTCCGCGCGCTCGACCCTCTGATCCGTCCTATTTGGGTTCAAACAGAATTTTCAAATTTTTTAACAGTAAGTGGTCATATGATAAAATACTTATTGACTGAGTAATGCATCAGTCAATTCCAGCAGTGCCCATCCCCCCCCCCCCCCCCCGGGCTAACCCCCGGGCATTAGCATTTTTTTTAGAAAAATTGGGAAAATTCCCCGGGGTGGGGACATTTTTTTTTTTTCCCTTGTGATATCTTTATTTACCATCTGCATGTGTTTACCTAGTTTACAATGTTACCAGTTCAATACATGTACAGTGAAGGAGTATTTCTTCTAATTGATAATTAAAAATAAATAATACTGTATTGTATATATAGGACATTACACGCCTTTATATATATTTAAATCGTTCAAACGTGTCTCTTGTGGTGCATACATTGGGGGAGGAGTATTTTTCCAATTAGTTATTAAGAAAATTTTTCAATTCTGTATTTAAATAACACTTTGTCAACGAAAGTAGAGAGGTGAATAGCTTTGTTATGCATCTTACAAGTGTGGATGTAATATCTCATAAACAAGGTCGTATAATTAAACTTCTTTAGTAATGTTTTATCATATGGGCCGGACATGATGCCAAATAATTTTTCTTCAATCGTTGGGGTAAAGTTCGAATTATTGACAGCATTAAACCAGTCGATGACATTTTTTACAAAGTGTTTAACAAATTCGCAATCTTTAAATGTGTGATCAATTGAATCATGTTCACCGCAATAGAGGCATTCGTCATCCGTTTTGATTCCGTATCGAAAAAGCTCTTTTTTGTTACTACAATTCTATGAATAAGTTTGAATTGAAATTCTTTTAATTTTGATTCCTTACAAATGTTTTTCAGGGAGTTAAATATTTTTTTCCATGCCTCTCCATCCAGGTGCATTGTTTGGTTCCATTTTGTTGGGCCAGTTTGACACCTCGTGTGAATTTTTTTGTTAAATAAACAATAGAAGTCCTTAGTTTTGGCTTTGCCTAAGTGGATTGCTGTCTGGTCGTCTAGTTGGAAAAGGGGGCTGTTCTCAATGTATAGTTCACTTTCCGGTGGAACTGTGGTTTTTGCTTTTGTGACTAGATGCTTCGGTATTGCACTTACGACTTGATAAAATTGGAGGAAGTTCGTTTTACAAGCGAATTTGTTTTTAAATTCTTGGTAAGAAATAAACTGGCCATTACTATTCAGCAAGTCTTGTATAGACAGAATATTGTTGTTAAACCATTCACTGATGAATATGGGTTTCCCTCCAACGAGAATTTCTTTGTTATTGTATAAGATCATATCCTGACCTCTGTCGTAGTTATACCGGGTTTTCAATTCATTGAAAAATTTTAAAATGTTGTTATAGAAAGATGGCAAACCGTCAATATACTTTGTGCAGTAGTTACATCTTAAAAGAAAACTCAAACCTCCATATCTATCTAGATAATAGTCTGGGATAGTTTTCCAGTTTTTCCTTCCTGGTGCGAAAAGTCTCGGAATCCAAGCTAACGGCAATGCTTTAATCATAGTTTCTACATCAATCATACGAATACCCCCTTTGTCTCGATCTTGATAGAGGCCTTCTCTTTTTATTTTGTCGTTTTTGTTTTTCCATAGAAATTTAAACAGTTTTGTTTTGACTATTGGCGTTATTTCTTGAGGGACATTGAGAATTGATGCTGAGTAAACGAGTTGTGATAGAGCGAGAGATTTTATAATTAGTACTCTTCCAAATAGTGTAAGGTCACGTGCCCTCCATAGGTCCAGATTTGTTTGCAATTTTTGTAACTTGTGGTTGAAATTGTGTTGGTTATTTCCCTTTTCGTCGTACGAGACATGGATTCCAAGGATTTTGACCGGATTGTGTAGCCATTTCAGTTGTAATGCATTGTTTTTATTATTTTTCCATTTTCCCAACCAGATCGCTTTTGTTTTTTTCCGGTTTAATTTTAGGCCCGCTAGCGAACCAAAGTTATCAACTATGTCTAAGGCCTTTTCTACAGAACCCAGGTCAGCACAAAAAAGATTCGTATCATCTGCATATTGGCTCAATCTCAGTTCGTTTCCTAATATTTCAATTCCTTTGACATGTAGGTCTTGTCGGATTTTATTGGCCAGTACTTCAACTGAAAGAATAAACAAATACGGGGATAGTGGGCATCCCTGACGGACTCCTCTAGACGGCCGAAACCAATTTGTCAGAAAACCATTGTTTAATGCAGCACTCTCAATGTTGGTGTAAAAGGTGCTAACCCATTTTTGAATACCCGGGGTGGGGACATATAAGCTGTCTAAATGCCCCGGGGTGGGGACGAAGAAAGAGGGCAAATGCCCTGCCCACGGGATCGTCGCCTTCCAAGACTTCCAAGACTTCTGCAGTTTTTTATTAACCAGTGAATAAAACGGTCAACTGTTCAGTATTTTAATGCAATGGTATTAAAGACTTCAAGGACAACAGTATGTGCTATTTTATTCTGATTATATTTATTCTTTATATTTTGTTTTTAACAAAATTTTTATAATTTTTTCTTATATTTTTGTTTTTCATCTTGTCGCTATAAAGAATCAAGACATTTTAAATGATGATGCATCGCATTTTAAGCTCGCAAGATCTGTGTTGAAGATCGCATCATTTGAATTCGCAAATCTTCAGTATTTTAATTCCACTTTCATGAATTTAAAAATTGTTAAGCTAGTTTTGAATGCGAAATGCAAAATAGTCGTTCACGCAGTGTTCACGTCAGTGATTGTTTTGTGATAAACAAAATATAGTTCACCTTGTCACTTATATTTATATGCTTACAAGTAATGAAGAAATATCGAAAATTGGGAAAACATACCTTTAAAAACATCAACAGGTTTTTCTACCTTATTCGTACTAATTTTCGCGAGGCTTTAATTTCGCGATTTTCGCGATTTGTAAAAAATCGCGAAATTAAAGACTCGCTAAAATTAGGATACGCGAAAATTAAACACGCGAAATTTAATACACTTCTATAATTGCTTTAATCAATGATTAACTGCGTTTATAGCTACATGATAATTGTCATCAGTCTATTTATCGTCTTCTTCAGCACTTTCTTCATCCGAATCACTCATTTCTTCTTCTTGTAATGACATGTAGCTCTTTTAAAACATATTTCGTGCAGTCATTGATTTGCAGTATTTGCTTGATTTGTTTGATTATAAACGCTATTTCTGTCTCTTAATTGCAAATCATTATTGTAAATCCATCGTTATTTAAGTGATCATTCAATAAAAAACGGTTTCGTAAGTCTGTCTTTTGTCAATTTTCGCGAAATTAAATGCTGTAAATTTATCATTTTTTTGCAAAATCGCGAAAATTAATGCTCGCGAAATATTCGTGTTCCAAATTCGCGAAATTAAGTGCCCGCGAAAATTAGTACGAATAAGGTAGTCCCTGACGGAGAAGCCAGTCTTTGACAAAGGCCTCGTCCTTCCTGATAAACTCGTCCATCTTTCGAAGACACGTGTGTCAAATGACCGGGGGGTCGCCCCGGGGTATGCTAATGTCCAGCCCCCGGGCCGCGATAAAATTTGCTAATGCCCCACCCCCGGGACTGACAACGTGAGCAAATGCCCCACGGTTTCCCGGGGGGGATGGGCACCGCTAGAATTGACTGATGCATAAGGTCGGGCCGGACGGGAAAATATTTGGCTCTCAGTCAGGCTGCACGGACCTTGCTGCGCTCGGTCCGTACGCCCTGACCTCGAGCCAAATATTTTCCCGTCCGGCCCTCCCACTCAGTCAATAAGTACATATTCATGCATATTATTCAGTAAACCACTTGGTATCTTGAACGAGCAACGATGTCACTTCGAGGGAATTTGCAGAAGAATCCGAGAGGGATATGAACTGGTTCGAGGAGTCGACTACTCAGCCTATTGTAACGATAACAAGGAACGGGAAAGTTAGAAGACCACGGTTAGCACTTGCCCGAGAACAGTTGGAAACTTTACATGGAACCGTGGTCTTCCAACTTTCCCGTTCCTTTTTATCATTATAATAGGGCTAGGCTGAGTAGCCGACTCCTCAGACCAGTCCATATATACCTCTCGGATTCTTCTGCAATTCCCTCGAAGTGACATCGTTGCTCGTTCAAGATGCCACTGAAGTAACTGGTGTATTAAAGTAGCTGATCCGATTAAGGTAATTTCTTGTGCGTATGATTCTTCGGTTAGAACACTTCAAGTTCTTTCGTATTCTTCCAGTCTGCAAACAAAGAGCTCTGAAGAATCGAACTGAGTAGCTGTAACGTTTCGTTCATGTTGTGCTCTCGCAATCATTGTGCTTAATTCCATGAACAACGTTTCTATACCTGGAAGCCAAATTGCAGCTCCAGCAGACGCCATTTTGTTTACACGGAAGATCATCAATGACATCACTTCCTGTTTTGCGAAATCATTTCCGCTTCCGTATCTTTTATTTCCTCATCTTTTATTTCCACTTCTTTTAAATCAAACATCTTTTAGTTGTATGGGACATCTTTTAGCAAATTTGAACATCCTTTAGTTTTACCAAACATCTTTTAATTGTGTCGGACATCTTTTAGTTTTATCGGACGCCTTTAGTTTATAACGAACATGTTTGCTTATTGATTTATTGCGCATAGTATTCATATTTTTACGAAAACGCGGCCTCTGGGGACGAGAATGAAATGGGATGTCTTTTCTTGGACGATAAACAGCAAAAATTTTTCAAGCTCTTGTAAATTAATATTCACTTCCGTTGACTTTGGCATTGATACCAAGCACATTTAATTTCCATTGCCTACACAACAAGAAAGTCACACAATTTGTAACCGCAACTTTTAATCTGTCTTAAGACAGGGTATCAAAAATTGGAATTCTGTCTTAAACAGGTTAGGAAAATCAGCGATATTTGTCTTAATCAAGGTCAGGGTATGAGGGACCGGGCCGCACCTCAGCACCCAGGGATATTTCGAGTACCTCCCAGGGCGTTATACACGAGATTGCAGACACTAAACGATTCACCAGAATCTAATCACTGGTTTCCGCAAAACTAAGGCAGCTTAATGGTTTCCTTCTGCTTATTGATCTGGTTATCTCTAACAAGTAAAAAACAGGTGT
>JAHPZR010011906.1:0-42118 GCA_019787425.1 Platygyra sinensis
CCTCGTGTCGAACCGGTGTCACGGCAAAACAAATTCGAATCTGGCCCGTTCAGCGCCTCATCCGCTTGTGCTAACGAAGCAGTAGTAAGAGCTTAAGGTATTATAGTGAGTTGATCGCTTAGCGAAACAAAAGGTTTCTTTTGTTTTCCATTCAACAAAAGGTCCCCAGAGGATGCCCTTGGAAAAATGTGTTTTTTTGCATACGTAATATCTCAAAAAGGAAGCAAACTTCAGGGAAAAAACATGCAGAACATTGTTTGACACACGGAAACAAAACTGCATGCGAAATTTGGAGCGTTTTCGACAAAGTTCACTTTTCAGTAAAAAACCTAACGCCCTTTTTCCACCGAAGCCTTCAATTGGTAAAATTACAAAATTTGGGGTGGCCATAGGGTAGGCCATAGAGTGGGCCATGGCCCGGGCCATGGCCTAGCCCAGGTTTTGTATACACCCGAGTAAACCTCGAGGAAGTAATGCTCGCCTGATGTTTCCTAACGCGACACGCATGACACACTAAGCGAATACAACGTGCCAAGTGAAAGAGGGACTACTCGTAGTCTAAACCGCCACAAAAACACAACTGCCATATTAAGGCCATATATATTAACCATGGTATCAACTCATTACAACAACTGTAGTGCGCTGAGAATTTCAAATGCTATTCGGTTTTCTGTGAGCTCGGCTTTTTTTGGTGTGATCATGGTCACGCTCCAACAGCCATTTGGATATTGCGTTTTGTACACCTAAGTAGAAACTGCACATATTGCTTGTGACATTACATTACAATTTAGGTCTATTTCTACATTTTAAAATAGCTTTACTTGAGCATATTTTGGACTAAAGAGAATTTCCCTTGCAGAGTCTATAACACGTCAACATTCACATATATAATTGAAGACTAATTAATGTGACTAGAACCAAAACATATGAGAGTCAAAAGTAAATGCAAAAACAAGAATAAGATAAAAAAGTTCTCAGTCTGCACGGCCTGCAGTTTGCATGGTCTGCATTTTGGGGTGACCCTGTTGCAACAGGGTGGTCAAACGTGTGCAACATGTTGCACCCAATGATGTTGCGATCTGTTGTGTTTAAATGTTGCGATCCTTTGGCCAGGGCTTGCAAAATGCTGGGCCAACAATGTTGGGATATGTTGCGTTGAGACGTTGCTATCCTTTGGCTGGGGCTAAACGCTTTAGTCTAAACAAGTAGTTGGAAGCAACTTTAACACAGTCACAATATTTGTTGCATCAGTGTATTCGCAAATCAAGGAAAACAACGACACCAACCATTTCAAAAATTAGCTCAAATATTTGTTGCTTTGCAATTTCAATATTTAAGCCTTGAGGGTTTTACGCTATTGAAATTTTCGCAGTTCAATCCATGAGTCAACAATCATGCTACGTGTATGTTTAAAGTTTTGTGTATTCTTGCCAACATTGAGCTTACCTGTTTACCAGAATGTACACTGTAAATAGTGTTTGCAAGAAGGTGTATTCCATTTGATGTTTGTTTTATTTTCAGTGTTATGTGGCTAAATTGTAATTTAGGCAATGTTTAAATCTCAAGCTAATCATCTGCCAGCGGTCTCACCTACGTTGCTCATGAGCTGTGGGGCGCCCCTTTGGAGTTCGCAGGGGCAGATCACGTACAGCTTTGCACTCTAGCCATCGTCGCAGATCAGTGCCTTTTGCTTGCGATTCTGTGTGGATTCATTAGCCTTTTGTCTGCCTTTTCCTGGAGCTGTTGTTTCCATATCATGCCTCGTTCAACCCAGAACAGTCAAGCAACGCCGCTTGTTGAGCCTCAGTCCGACAGGAATCCGCCATGTTTGCCTGGTGAAAACAGCGTGCCAGTGACCAGTACTTCGCCACCTGGAGTTTCGAATTCGTCTGTTGCCGCGAATCCTTCTTCTCAACCATCCCCCGAATTCCTGGCCATGGTGGTCCATGCGGTTAAGGCTGCTCTGGTGGTAGAACAGGCGTTTGTGCCCGGCCCAGGCCAAGGCCCAGGCCGTTTGTGCCGGCGCTTCGTGGATCGGGAACTCGTCCGCAGTGGCGACTTTTGGGGGCGTTCCCTCGCTGCTATCCTCCCAGGCCACCGCCTTCGCTGCATCTGGAGCGGGTTTTTCTGCACCCTCCACTTTGGAAGGGGCCTCTGCCGCTCATGGTAGGCCTGCATTTGTTGTTCCCACGTTTGTGTCGACTTTTTTGCCTCCAACCCCTTTGCACTCGCTGTCCATTGCCAACATGGCTCCCTTGTTGTCCCAGGATAGCATTTCGTCCACTCTCCCACTGCATCAGGCTAGTTCCCGTTCTGAACCAGCCCTTCACTGTCGGTCCAGGCTTCACCCCTGTTCCTGCAGAGACAGTCGGACAAGTGGTGGCAGGAAGTTTGTTGACTTAGGTGACTTGCTTCCCTCGTCGGTCATGTCTGCTGAACCAGAGCCTCAGCTTTTGTTTGACGGTTGTCTAGTGCTGACCTCTACATCCAAGAAGCCCAAACGCCACGTCGAGGACATCACCACCTGGATGGAGGCCTTTTCAATCTACTGCCTTATCCTCACATCCTTCTTCCCGCACTGCTCAAAAGACCTATTGCAATATAAACTGCTCATCCTGAGAACTTACCGTCAGTTCAGTGGCAAGGTCTGGCTAGCCTACGACAGAGCTTTCCGGGAACATGCAGCAGCTGCTAAGGTCGTTGATTGGTTGTCCATAAACGTCCAACTATTCAATTTCTATGCTGCGGGAGCCTCAGCTCGTGGACCCACTGCTGTTTCCCTGGAATTTCCAGAACCGGTGGGGGCAAGTTCTTCTCAGATCTTGTACAGGTCCTGGAACTCTGGTCGTTGTGTGGCCTTGAATGTGTCGTGTCGTTTTGCCCATTGGTGTTCCGGCTGCTCTGGCGCCCATCGTGCTGTCAACTGCCCAGGGCCAGCCCCTTCCCAGTCTCTATCCAATTCCAGATGCCGCTCTCAATCCCCACGCCGCTCAGCCAGCAAGTTGCGGCGAACATGAGCTGTGTATGGTCCTTAATTTTTAGTTTATCGGGGCTTGTGGCGAGTTGGTATTTTGTATTTTGGAATGAAATATAGATATATAGCTAACAAATAAAAAACTTCCCAGTCTTTTGTAAAAAAGAAAAGAAAGTTTTGCCTGTTTTTTATGTTATGATTGTTGCTTACTGCCTCTGGGGAGGGGACTTTGGGCCTTCACCAACACCGTTCTTCCTTTGTTTCCTTGTTTTTCTTAGTGCTACTTCCCCCAGTTTCGGAAGTAACCCCCCTCAAGGTGGACCAGTTTGCCTGGGAGTTGCGACATCATCCCAACCAGCCGCAATGCCACTTTGTCTTGGAGGGACTGCGGAACAGTTTCAAGCTCGGTTTTTATCATCAGCTTCTGCTGAAATCTGCTACAAAAAACAAACCCTCGGCCCAGCAGTAGCCCGTGGTCATTGATGACTATTTGGCCTATGAGGTTTCCAGGGGTAGGGTTGCAGGCCCTTTCTGTTCTCATCCCCTTTCCAATCTGCATGTAAGTAGTTTTGGCGTTATTCCCAAAGCGGGTCAGCCTGGGAAGTGGCGTTTGATAGTGGATCTCTCCTCCCTGGGTGGTGCAAGTGTAAATGATGGGATTGACCCCCACAAGTTTACTCTCCACTATATCACAGTCGACCAAGTCATCTGCATGGTGTCCCGTCTCAGCAGAGGGGCACTCATGGCTAAGTTTGACGTGGAGGCAGCCTAACGGAATATTCCAGTCCACCCAGCAGACCGGTTTCTCCTAGGTATGAATTGGTGGGATTCCTACTATGTCGATTTAACTCTCCCCTTTGGCCTTTGCTCTGCCCCGTGCATTTTTAATGCAGTTGCGGATATGGTCGAGTGGATCCTGGTGCATTCTTATCAGGTTTAGGATTTACTCCACTATCTTGATGATTTTACCACAGCTAGTCTGCCCGCCTCGCCTCAGTGTGCCAGGAACCTAAGTACGGCGTTGGCTGTGTGTGACCGGCTGGGCTTACCCCTTCATCCAGGCAAGTGTGTCGGCCCTGCCCCAGTGCTTACAATTCTGGGCATTGAACTAGATTCTGGCAATCAGGTGGCTCGCCTCCCAGCCGAGAAGCTCGAGGCCTTGCGGGAATTAATTGCATCATGGTTGGCCCAGACTTGTTACAACAGACGGGAGCTTGAGTCATTGATTGGTCACCTCCACCATGCTGCAAAAGTTGTCTGGCCTGGTCGAACTTTTTTGCGTCAGATGATTGACCTGCTGTGCTGCTTCCTCAAGAAGGACCATCCTATCCGCTTTAATAAGGAGTTTCATCGCGACTTGCAGTGGTGGCACCAGTTCCTGACTGAATGGCATGGGGTTAGCTTTTGGCTTTTCCCAGGGAATACACCTGCAGCAGACTTTGAAGTTTCCTCTGATGCGGCAGGTTCCTTGGGCTTTGGTGGTTATGTGGCGGGACAGTGGTTCGTTGGTTCCTGGAGGTCCTCGCAACTAGAGCAGTCCATCACATATAAGGAACTTTTTCCTGTGGTCATCGCTGCTTATGTCTGGAGCCATCAGTGGCCCAGGCAGCATGTTCTGTTTCGCTCGGACAATGATAGTGTGGTCCACATCCTGCTTTCTAGGACTTCCAAAATACCACCCCTCATGCATCTGCTACGTGCCTTGCTACTGGCAGCTGCCCATCATAGTTTCTCATTTTCTGCCCAACATACCGTATTTATTCGCCTATAAGCTGATCAATTTTTTCACAAAATTAAACTGGGAACCAGTGAAATTTCTACAAGATAGGGGGTTCGGCTTGTAGCCAGATGTTTTTGCCAAAAAAAGTTTCTGTAATGCTGCAAGAGCTTCAATTGAATGTTTATATTCGGCTATAAGCTGAGCGATTATCAACAGACACAAATTACGGGTAGTTTGTGTACGAAAATCATTGCTGTTGGTCATAAACTTTTATTCAAGTGGTGGCTTCTAAAGGAGCCGTTTTGTTTGTTGACTTCACAAATGAAGTTTTCAGTCGTCGTCTCCTTCGCTGTCGGTTTTAAATTCATCCTCCATCGCCATATCATCGTCAGCGAGTTCTGGCATATCAACAGCATAGACCTCGTCATCTTCAGTGCCGTCAAGAGAGTTCAAGATACCACACGTCTTGAATGATTTCTTCACCATCTCTGCTGGAATTTCTGCCCACGACTGCTTTATCCAGCAGAGGACCAGGTTTCTCGACGGTGCTTTCTTCTTTCCAGCTGGGGTAAAATTCAAATGGGCTAGTCATCATCCAGGAAAGGTACTGTCAACTGATGTTATCCTTGAACGATTTATTGAGGCATTTGTCCAATGGCTGCAGGACTGGAGTCAGGCCACCCGGGATTACTGCCACGTTGAAATTACACCGATGCAGATCTGCTTTCACCGACTCCGTCAAATGAGCTCTAAAAGAATCCCAAACAAGTAGCAACCGTTCATTGTCAGGATTCCTTGGCAAACAGGTACGTATCCATTCCTTTACACCTGAAATCAATAACAGAATACCCAGGTTAAAAATACATCGACAATTCCGAAAATCAGTTAAGCTTATTTGAGCATAACAAACTTTGAAATAAAGAGAGAAAAACACGACAGCAATGTACCTTTCTCATCCATCCAGCCCTTCTTGTGGAACGATACACGAACAGAGTCTGGAACAGCGAGGTCTCGCAGAGTGTGAACACCTTTGAAGGCACCGCAGGACTTCACTGGAACAGTTCTGCTGCCACTGAATTAAAGGGTTCTGCTTGATGGAAGCTCAAATCGCGTAGGGGTTTCATCCATATTAGGGAGCTTAAGCAACGACGTCGACGACGCCAAGGACGACGCCTAGTAAAAAAATGAATTTATATTTTACAAGCGAAATTCGCGATTGTCTAGATCTGTTCGGTTCGCCAATGGCTCTAAAAACGTGCTCAAGCTAAATATGCAACGACGGCGTTTAATTCCAAATGGAAATACGAAAAATTAGCCATCGTCGTCCACGTTCCGTAGACAACGCAGAACTTGGTCATTTCACGTTGTTGTTTTGCAGAGGACGGCAAAGAAATGTACAGAAATTCATAACGCACGTGTACAGCTATTGTTTTGCTCATTAAACCTTTTGTTTAGTGACGTTCTCGTTACTGTCGTCGTCGTGGTTTGCTTAAGCTCCCTATTGAAAATCCTCGACAGCGGATAGCCATGGCGTTGCCGAGCTGCAATCACGAACCGATGGAACTGGACGGTCTTCTCCTCCAAATCTTGAGGAAGTCAGTGGGCCAGGGTTGTTTTAGTTGAAAAGCTGTCAGCATGGCGCTTTTTCCAATTCTGGTACCAACCCAAGGAAGCTTTAAACTCTGGATCGCTGCACAACTCCTTCGCCTTTAACTGAAGAATTAATCCGCTAACTGTGATTCCTGTAAAAGACAAAAGTGAAACAATATTTTTAGATCATTGCATTGACTTGTTTTGACGACATCAGAAACTGACCAATCACAAGCGGTCGTTCCCACGGCTTTGCTAAACATGGCAACTCAATTGAGTAATCGATCCATGGTTTGGTTAAAACGACGAACTTACCCTGACTTCTTTGCTCTGAAAACCACTCCAGAAGTGTTTGATCCAATTCAGGATACTTTGGGGTATAACAGCCCATCGTCTTTCGTTTTGCTGACATTTTCAGCTTGCCATTGAAGAGGCTCGCTTGATCTTTTCGCCAGCGACAAACCATGGACTCCCTGATCTCGTATTCTCTGGCGATCTCGGAAGTGTTCTCAACGGCCTCTGCTTCAGCCACAATTTTAAATTTGAAGGCCAAGTTGTACAAAGAACGACAAGCTTTCAGCATGATGATCGATTACGGATAACTTTGAAAGAGCGTGTGATTGTTCGAGACAGGATTCTGAACTCAGGCGATGTTTAGTCGTGCATGCGGTTCTATTAATATGCTTCTGAAATGTCAACTCGGATCACATTAAATTCATCTTACCTGGGATTTGTAGTAATTTTCAATTAAACGACCAATAACATTACTGGTAAGCGTGTTATAATGAATATATGAATAAATGAATGTTCATTTCACAATTGCATGTGTGTTTCCCGAGAGGGGCGCTTCTTGTTTTACGGTTTGGTGATACATTGATTCACTTTACAGCATTTGTGGAAAAGAAATATTCGATCTCAGCTTATAGCTAGATGTTTTGGGTTTCCTCTTCATAGTTTTCTAACAGGTTCTGATAGCCAAAAGTTTAGGGTCTCGGCTAAGCCGAGATTGGCTTAAAGGCGAATAAATACGGTATTCCAGGAGTCACTAATTCAATTGCTGACGCTCTTTCCCGCTTTCATTGGCAGGATTTTCACCGTTTGGCACAAGAAGCTCATCCTCATCCCACCCCTATTCCACCACAGCTGTTGGAGGACCTCTCTCTCTCCACCTTAGAGGCCCAGTGCTATTCCTTTTTGGCTCAGGGCCTTGCAGCATCTACTTGCAAATCGTATGCTACAGCTCAGTCCCAGTTTGTTTCCTTTTGCCGCCAGTTGGGCAGGATCCATTTGTCTGGGTCTCCTTGCCCAGCTGATGAATGGACACTCTGCTTGTTCGCTACCTTTTTGGCACGTTCCCTGCCACAGGCCTCCATCAAAGTGTACCTCTCCGGTGTTAGAGCCCTGCATATCGAACAAGGTTTCGCTGATCCTCTTCAGAACTGTCTTCGCCTGCAGCGTGTCATCCGAGGCATCAGGCACTCTCAGGGTACTCCCTCATCTAGCCGTTTGCCAATTACGGATGACCTTATGCTGGTCATCTGGAAGTCTTTAGATTTGCAGCTCCTTGATCACTGCATGTTTTGGGTGGCATGAACTCGGGGGTATTTTGGGTTTCTTCGGTCAGCGGAATTCACAGTGCCCTCGCTGGCGGGTTTTTCTCCCTCAGTTCACTTGGCCGTACAGGACATCGCGGTGGACGCCACTTCAGACCCCTCGTGCATTCGTGTCATCATCAAAGCCTCATAGACAGATCCTTTCTGCAAGGGCTGCTCCATTCATATTGCGCGGTTCAAGCATTGCTGGCATACCTGGTGATCAGGGGTGATGGACCAGGCCCTCTCTTCCAATGTCAAAACGGGCGACCTCTTTCACGTGCTTTACTCACCGACTGGCTCTGGAGAATTTTGGCCTCGGCTGGAATTTCGGGTAATTTCTCTAGCCACAGCTTCCGCATAGGTGCAGCTACAGTCGCAGGGCGCAACGGTATCCCAGATCATTTGATTCAGGAACTGGGACATTGGAAAAGCAATGCCTATCAGGGCTACATCCGGACCCCATCGGCAGTGTTATCTTCTCTTTCGCAGAAGCTGGCGTGATGGCGCCAGCTCTGTGTCGCCCACCATGTCGCCCTCAGCAGCTCCCATTCCTGCGCTTACAGTTAGGCCCTTTTTTGTTCCTTTCTGCCATAATCTGGTTGGATGGGCTTGGTGGTGCTTGGAGTCTCTTTGGGGGGGTTCGGAGGTTCCGGGTTGCCCGTCCTTTGGGAGCCTCCGGTCTCCAACCCCGGAGAGATTTGGTGGTTCCCGCTTGTCGGGTTGCCATGGAAGCCTCCCTGCGGTGCTTGTATTCCTCAGGCCCCCTTCCCCGCTAACTTTTAAGGCACCAGTTTCCAAGCTCATCTACATTGCCTATTTCACCACTGTAAATATATATGCTATCTGACAGATACAGCTTGCATAGGTTGTTTAACAAATTGGGTGTCAATGACGGAACTAAATATAAACTGTACAGTAAAAGGTTTTGGACCTCAACCATGGCAAATTCATATTTATTATAGTATTTATATATACGAGCAAAAATCAACTCCCGTTGAGGGCCTAATTTTTATGGTTGTTTTAAGCCATAACATATAGTATTTCCTTGTGCAGAAACTTCAAATATCATTCCTTCTAAAAAAATACTACGATGAACCATCTAAACTTGCTTACCATACAACTGACCTTGAGTAATTATCGTAAACTTCTTCGCTTTTTGTCACCATGTTTGAACTGGCCGGAAAGACCCTGGAATATATAAACGGAATTTGGACGGGACATGTGTACCCGCTGAATGTCAGAGTGTGAACCTAGCTAAGGGCTGTGGACCAAATTAAAAGCACACGTTTAAAAAATGTGTCTGTTATACGAACTGTCATTCATTTCTGTGGACCTGTGGACTGAAGACATTCCCTTAGTTATATGAAGTAGTGTGGACCTATGGACCTGTGTAGTGTGGTTCTGTGGACCTGTGGACCTGTGGACTTGTCGAATGAAGACATTCATTTATATGAGGTAGTGTGGACCTGTGGACCTGTGGACCTGTGGACCTCCGAACCCGCTAGACATATTTGGACGGGACATGTGTACCCACTGAATGTCAGAGTGTGAACCTAGCTAAGGGCTGTGAACCAAATTAAAAGCACACTTAAAAAACATGTCTGTTATACGAACTGTCATTCTGTGGACCTGAGGACTGAAATCATTCCCTTAGTTATATGAAGTAGTGTGGACCTGTGGACCTGTGGACTTGTCGACTGAAGACATTCATTTATATGAGGTAGTGTGGACCTGTGGACTGAAGACATTCATTTATATGAGGTAGTGTGGACCTGTGGACTGAAGACATTCATTTATATGAGGTAGTGTGGACCTGTGGACCTGTGTAGTGTGGTCCTGTGGACTTGTGGACTTGTGGACTTGTCGACTGAACTGAATTTGAACTTGAACTGCGGTTGTAGATGAAAATGAAGAATGATCATCGCAGTAAATATTCCAAGTTATTTAAGCAATTGGAAAGAAGCCGGTTGCTTCTGTAGGTACCGGAGCACAGTATACGTTCTCCAACTGAAAATAAATTAATACTGAGAAAGTGCATAATTAGGGTTAATTATTTTTTAAAACGCATAATTGCATGGAAATTAGATGTCTTCATACATATTTATGTCTAGCAGGTCCACAGGTCCACACTAATTCAAAAAATGAATGTCTCCAGTCCACAAGTCCACACGTCCACAGGTCCACACTACCTCATATAAATGAATGTCTTCAGTCCACAGGTCCACAGAAGAACAGTTCGTATAAAAGACATTTTTTAAACGTGTGCTTTTAATTTGGTCCCTAGCCCTTAGCTAGGTTCACACTGACATTCAGCGGGTACACATGTCCCGTCCAAATATGTCTAGCGGGTCCACAGGTCCACACTACCTCATATAAATGAATGTCTTCAGTCCACAGGTCCACACTACCTCATATAAATGAATGTCTTCAGTCGACAAGTCCACAAGTGTAAAAATGAAGAGGCTAAGGCCTGCCATGCGACTCACCTCAAGTGCTCATTCTGTCAACATGTCAACTGTCAACTTTGGTACTGATTCAGTTGAGTCCACAGACAACTCGCTGCTTGCCTTGGAGCAACGTGTCGAAGAGGCTTGTGCTTTGGTGGAGAGAGTTCTTAGAGAAAGAGAGGAACGGGAACAGTTTGGAAAGGAAATAGAAAGAAAGGAACGGGAAATAAGAGAACAGAGAGCACGAAAGAAAAGAGAAAGAGAGGCAAGGGACCAGGAGGAAGCTAGCAGGTGGCCACAAAAACAGGAGGCCATCACTGGCCGCTCACAGTGGTTGTGTGAACATTACCAGAGACATTGTAGAGTGCGATTTCCTTGTTGCAGCTACTTCTATCCATGTCACCGCTGCCATAATAACTCTAAAGCTTGTAAAAATGAAGAGGCTAAGGCCTGCCATGCGACTCACCTCAAGTGCTCATTCTGTCAACATGAACAAGAGGTAAGTGTGTTTTTTTTTTAAATTTTTAGTGACCTTTAGATTTGAGTATGAGTTCTAGTATGGGAACGAGTTTTCAGGTCTAATTTGCAGGCTTATATTATCATGTCACATACTGTACCCATCTCATCCCATGAGCTACCCTCTCGACCTTAAACCAACATGAAGAGCGAGGGCTCCGGAAATGTCACTGGCTTGAAATTCAAAATTTGTACTCGTACTCAATCTCGTATTCGTAGTCAAATCTAAAGGCTCAGCTTTTTGATTTAACATTGACTGACGAAAATGGGGTTTATTGAGCAAGCTCTCTTATTGGAACGGGGGTGTGTGTGCACTCGGGAGGCACAAAGAGGTTTTCTTCTGTTAGAATACATTGAATTGTTATGACGACATTTACACGTGGATGTAATTCAAAGTCAACATTAATAAAGCCGTTTTGGGAATTAGCAGAAAAAGCTGCATGAAATATTCTTTAGGGACGCTGTTTACACTTACGATGAATAATTAAAATGAATGGCAATGCCTGTGGTTTGTTTGTCAACGGTGAATTGTCTCTTCCTTGTCATTGCTTCAGATTGGTGAAGACAGTGGAAAATGCCGCAGCTGTGGAGCTGAGATATCTGCTTATTTCTGTTCAATCTGTAAACATTTCACAAGTGTCGATAAGAATCCTTACCACTGTAAAAAATGTGGAATATGTCGGTAAGGAACATGATCAAATTTTAATTTGCTGAAAGATATCTCCAATCAACATGCGTATAAACCTATCTTTTCCCATTACGCCGGCATCTTTCTTTCCATGAACACATGGATAATATTTGTCTTTGATCATATTCGAGTCTTTGTGAGTGAAGAGTGAGTGATTACTTTATTTACCCTCGGATTGTAGAGTAGCTTTATGTGAGCTAATATGTCCAAGCAATTTCACAGTATAACAACAAAGGTCAGACCACAACACCGGGAACTTCATGCCCTACTCTTTACGATAAGCGTGTGGGTTCTTTTACGTCCCCTGCTAACCACAAACCATAACATCGAAGATGCAGGAGACGGGGCCTGAACGACTAACCATTTGCAGATATAATTACAAAGGCAGCGCGCTCTCCTCAGGTTTTTTAAGACCCTGAGTGTTGGGTACTGGGGCTCGAACCCTCGACCTCCCGCACGGCAGTCCGGCGCTCTACCAACTGAACTAACCAGGCGGCATGTTTCGTTTTTGTTTTTTAGTTAGAAATAGTTGTAGTTGTCAGTTGACATAATTAGGCTTACAGTAAAAACCTGAGTTCATTTGTTATGTATGGAATGTGTCTTCATGCCAGCAATTATCAGGGATGGTTTATTTTAAGTTCATTTCATCCCAAATTATAAGTCCATTTTCCACTTATTTGAGTTCTATATCAGTATGAAATGTAATGTGTTTTATTTCTTCTTAAAGAATCCACAAAGATAAATCATTCCACTGTGAGGTGTGTAATGTCTGCCTGGACAAACGTCTTGAAGGAAAGCACAAGTGCAGACCTGTTGTGGACATGAATGCTGTATCTGCTTAGAGGTGAGTGGTCATTGTATCGTAACTTTCTGCCACAATAAACTTACTGTTCTGGCATATGTAACTTACGCTTGCAAAGCTCGCGTTTTGTCGCCGCACGTTATCCGCGTTTACGCCTCATGGAAAATTCACATTTTCACGCCATAGAAAATTTATGTTTTTACGCCATGGAAAATTCACGTTTTTACGCCATTGAAAATTTCGTGTTTCTTGCCATAGGAAATCCACGTTTTCCCTCAAGAGAAAATTCGCATTTTCCCGTCATAGAAAATCCGCCCATTTTCGCCACATGTGACTCGCGTTTTCTAGTCAATTGTTTCTTTCTGCCACACACGACTCGCCCTTTCTCTTCTTACTCGTACTTTTCAGCCAAACTGCTGTATTCCAGACATTATAATAGAGTTCGTACTTGGTTTGTTTACTTGACCGGCCTATTTTTGACACACTGATTTTGCGTTTCCTGCCATGTAAAATAATGATAAAATCTCGTGTTTCTCGTCATAGATAACTTGCCTCGCACTGGCCTGCTGAGTTACCTTTCACGTGCCTCTTGTGTCTTGTTCACCACGCTGATTATGTTATCTTATTGTTGTTTTGTGTAGGATGCATTCAGTGGCTGTCAGATCGAACAAGACGAACGGTATTGACTGCCTGATTGTTCCTTTGCTTTTAGTCGCATATACCCAGTGTGTGGACACCCACTGTACAGCCCAGCCTCACAGTGAAAATGTGTTTACACTAAAACAAGCTTTTACTTGATGCCAAACTATTTGATGTCGTCGATATTCAAGATCAGAGCGAAAAACTCACTCTCTAGGATAAAGCAATGTAAATGGCAAATAAGGAACATGAAGGCGGCCATTGTTTGTATATTGATTAAGAAGATTGTTGTGTTAAATTGAGATGAAGCTACTGGACGCCACTAGTGGTGTGATATTTGTTGATTTTCGCGTCCTCTCAAAGATCGCCTTTTGTCAGATAAACCCTTGCTTCAGTCCCAAACCGTTTGCAGTTAGCGCTATGTGACGTGTAATATTGGCACCGACTTATACTAAGATGACTAGTGAGGAAGAAACAGCAAAAAGCGCCAGCTTGGAAAGAGAGACTGGACTCCCAGTGAGCGTGCTCTGTGCTAAGAACATCTGGCCCCGGTTGTTCAAAGGCTGGATAATGCTTTCCACCTGATAAATCGCTATCCAGCGGATAAGTGTCAACAAAACAAACCACAGTATCCACTGGATAGTGATTAAACCGGTGGATAGTGTTATCCTCTTTTCGAACAATTCAGGCCTGGCTTTTTGTATTGTTTAGAATGTTCCAAAGGGAATGCGGGAAATGCAGATATAGCATTTTGGTCATCATTTCAGTCTGCTCTAGGCACTGAGTCAACAGTGCAGAGAATTGGACTCGGAACTGAACAAGAAACACCTCGCACCACTATCACGATTATAATCGCTATCTAATTTGGCCCTCTTTACGTTGAGTTCCATCACAGGTTGGGGCTTGATTTTTCCCTCTCTTGTAGGTCTGTGCCATAGCTGTAAACTTAAGGTGCATGCCCTAGGTGGTGCCATATCAGATTCACGGTCCAACTCCTTAACATCTTGACAGCTATACAAGCAAAACTTACAAAGTTTCCATCATAAGTTCAAGTACATGATCATAAAAGCCAACAGATCCCGCCACGCACGTACACAAAACTTAACATACTTCACACCTCCACTAACTAAACCGCAAAATGTGACTTTAATTTATGAGCAGCTTCATTTTTTTTAAAAAAAAAGCTATGATGACACAAACATTGAAAAAGAAATATTCATTATTACTAGCAGCAACTATGTCCTTCAGGTATTCGTCCTCAAGGAACGTCTTAGCTTTTCTCATCCTTGTTAGAACTGCGTGGCTCTGTTTACTTCGGTCGATGTCTTTTTGCAGACTGAGAGACATGTAAATCGATTACTGCCTTCGTAAACAATGGGATTCGTTTTAAACTTGTTGACCACCCAGTCGATGGAAATCTTACAGTACTTTCCTTTACCAACGGATTATTTCGAGTTTCTAATTTTTCTTGGCTCTGTTTGCGACGCGTGTAATAATGTTCTCGTCGGGATCCACAACATCTTTATCACGACCTGAGGCCACATATTCAAGTATTCTACGGGAAAATTAGCAGACCAGTTAATTATGCAGAAACAGATAAGCGAAGGAAGTTAACATTAAATCCCCCGATCTCTGTTTGAAATAAGAAATGTTTAACATCTTATCCTTTCAACCGAGTAGAGAAAACCTTTCTTTTTCTAAAAAGTAAGACGTTTCGATCACATCGGTGACCTTCATCAGTTACGTATGCAAATAAGACTAACGATGGTAAAATAGGCAGGTAGGTGACAAATATGCACAACGCGTCTGCTAAAAAAATGTTCTAAAAATTCTTGAGATTGAGGTACACACGTGGAAACTCGACGTGCTCGTTGATTGAGTTCTCTTCCTTATTGGAGTACCACGCTTCCAAAAACAACCGCTGGTTCCATTGGGGACAAACATGAAGAAATTGACACGTTACAGAAATCAAAGCTGTGGCCAGTTTTTTTGGGAATGTTGGGCCAGTTTAGTTTCTGTCAAAACACGCGGCAGCTTTAGAATGTTCTTTGGTTCTGGTGGCCAAAGCGCGTGACGTCTGGCCGATGTAGACTGCATCGCAATCGTTGCACTTGATCTTGTAAACAGTGCCCCTTGTGTCCTCTTTCTTTCGTTGATCTTTCGGTCTTTTTATATCATGCCTGATTACGATCACAGTATTTTCAAAACCTACGTGCGACTATTGAGATATACATCGATAAGCTTACTTGCCTCTGACTGTGCTTTTGGTTTTATTCCTTTCTCCGGTTCGCCCCGACATTTTAACCAAAAGCGAAGCTTATCCGTGGTGAGTGTTGGAGGATTTCGTTCTTCAAGAGATGCTCCTGGTGTATCGCCCTCAAGAATACGGCTAGCACTTAAAGTTTGATCAACAGCGTATTAAAACAGAACAAGGCCATACTAGCCTCATTTTCGCGCGTGTCGCTCCCAGCCCCCCTTTCATTTTGCATCGTGTGTATAATAGCAAATAAGTGCACCTTTCTTCCTCTTTCTTTGACGCAAGCCGACAAGTGAACATGAGTTCCACCCATAGTCAGAAACGCTTCCAGCGTTCTGGTAAGTTTTCGGATTCCCAGTCCATCTAAGCACTCTGTACTCCAGTTAAATCCATGCTTGAGGTTTTATCTCGATTTTGACACCATTTTAAGTATTCTTTCTGTTTAGTGTGATTTCTTTTATCCATTCCATAGCATGGTTACTCTGAATCACAACATCCAACATGGCGGTGCCCGTAAAAACACGCCAAAACGAGGCGCACATTATTGTTGAAGGCTCGGGCGTTGTGGGCATTAAAGGGCCGCAATGCATTATTGTTTTGCCAGATCTTCAACATGGCGGACGATTGCTGTGATGCGAGCGTTTTTGTAGTATATCTACATCGTTTTCTTGGCTTTCGCTCGCCTTTTCTAGATACCAAACTGTTATATGTCGAAAGATTGAGAGTAGCTAAGTCAGATTTTGGTATTGAAGTTCTTACATTTAGAGCTTGTCAAGGTAACTTATTCTCGAACGCAGTATTAGTAGTAGAACTTTATTTTTTGATCAAGACGTGGCTTTGATCCTGTTTGATCGTCAGATTGAGGAGTTTGAGCAAAAACTCGTGAAACTGATACAAGTCTTAAGTAACACGGAGTCAACGTGAAATATATTACTCCACGATTATAAGACCTGTGTTCCTTTATGTCAGTTCATTATGGACCTCTTGTGTAAGGAAAGTCTTCAGAAACTTCTTCGTCTCAGAAAGGTGCAGCTAGAGTTATTTTGAATGCGAGGAACCGCCCCCTCAGTTCATTTATTCAATACCTTAAACTGGATTCTTTTCTTTGCCGAGTCGTAGGTAAATCGATGTACTTTAAACCTACAAAAGACTGAATGGTAATACTCCAGAATATATAAATGATTTACTAATCGAAAACTTTGACATCCATGATAAAACAACCAGATACTTAAATCTAAATTTAAGCTGCCCTCGCTTCAAGAGATGCACGGAAGGTGGCCGGACTTCCACCGTTAACAAGAATGGAACAAGCTAAATGCATTTAAAGGATCACTTTATAAATAAATTTCTTATTCAATCATCTAGTAATCTCTAGCAGTTTTACACTTTTTTACATTAGTCCCATACTTGCTAGGTTGTACGTAGTGTTTTTAACTAAATTCCTCTTGTATTTATTTCGAGGGCCATTAGTTAATCAGTTTAGTTACTGTCAAATGGCAGAGAGCTGTATGCGTGAATACTGAGCTTTAGAGTAGATCAGCGCCGTTCGACTGTGGTTTAGCAAACTGGTCATGCATGTCAAGATCTGTCAAATTTGACAAATTTGTCTGCATGGTTTCTGCTGTTATGTTGATACCCTGCAATTTGTCATGTATGTTTTCCTAGTTCGGGTTGCACGATTTGGCTCATTTAAAAAATTAATTTTGCCTGGCTTCGCCAGAGACTGGTGTCGCTGTCCTTATAAAACGTAATACTTCTATTTGCCTGACTGTTTTGTCTCTTGATGTTGAGGTTGATCTGTGGGTGATCGACAAAACAGTGAGGCCCAGTTCATGGACTATGCTAATGGACTACCCAAATGGAGCACCCCTAACAATAAGATTCCAAATGTGTGCTATTTTGTTGACAGTTCCTAGCAGCTATTACGCTTAAGGGGGCATTACGATTGGATTTTGAAGAAAAATTGAACATTTCACCCTTTTATTTCCTCTTAAATGATACTAGAATCCATCTAGTTTAGATTGTACATGAATTTTTACGCTTAATTATTCACGCGCCGCTAAAAACAGCCGCTTTGGAAGGCTAGTAAATTGTGTTTAGTTGCTATGGCATAACTTTACTCATAACTTCAGCTGTAACTTCAATTTGAATAACTGTACTTCGAATAAGCAAAATGCTGACCCCAAAAGGTGCAAAAAGTGTTAACTCCAACAAAATTTCATCATCTGACTATCACAATGGCTGTTATCAATCAGAGGTACCATTCAGCATCAGGATCATCATAACAATTTATATCTTTTTGTAACCATAGCAACTTGGAAAGCCCTTGAGATGTGAGTGAAGAAACTAATCTGTTATTTGATTTAGGAATACCACAAGTTAAAAATAATATGTCACACAGTGATTGTCAGTTTTATTCCGCGGAATTCAGTCAGCCACTACACATGCATGCACAAGCTAAAAAATGAGGGTGTGAATGGGGTTAACCGACAAGCGACAAAAGGCTAGAAAATATTACTGACTACCGACAAAACGAGGAAAAAAATACCGACTAGCGACAGAGAAAATAACTGGGATTTACCGACAAACCGGCAAAGGTCGAAAACTTTAACCGACAACCGACAAGGTAATGAAATTTTAAGAGGGCCCTCTCGTTGAAATTTAGAAAAGTTAAAAAAACTTTTGAGAATTTTATTTTTTTGGAGTAATAGCGTCTTAAATCTATTTAGATTTGGATATGCCTTTTATTTTTACATAAGTTCTCTTGCGGAGTCAAAAAATGCAGTTGTTTTGAACTGTGTTTTTCCGTTGCCATGGTAACCAGTTGAAAACAATAGCTTATTCCAGATTCCAAGAAGTTATTTTAGAGGCCTGGATGCAAAGCGCTGACAATCTTACGCAAGGTCGCCATTTTCCCCTCGCGTGTGTCAGTTCATAGGTTATTTACTGTGTTTTATTTCGTTCAAAACAAGGTAAATAACGTCAAAGCTAGGGAAATAACAACCAGTTTTGAAGCAAGGTAAATCAAGGAAGCGATAGGGCTTTGAAGGTGTTCAAAAAGAAGCAAAAAGAGCGAGTAATGCGACGAGAGAACGAAATGTGAATATTATCACGTTTGTCGTTGACGATGATGTGGTTAGCGAAATGATTCCACCACCAACAGTGCCGGCTTCTTCTGGAAAACTTGGCGCTTGTGTAGTTAATGCCTCTTCCTCGGATGAAAATATACTAGAGAACTTAGAGACTGCTCAAGGATATCGCCAGGTATCAATGGCGAGTCTCTGAAAGTTTGTGCCTCAGGTGAGCTTGTAGAAATTTTTACATGTTATAGTTAGGAAGCAAAACATGAAAATAAATCTGTAATCCCTTGACTTATTGAGGTTTAAACTAGAAAATGATAAATTGTTTCCTTTAATTTACCATGTAGGTGAAGTTGAAGTATTAGAGAGCATAGTGGACAGAATGGAGATGAGAAGTTCAACATTTATCAATTGTGACTGTGGCATTACATAGTTCCTTGGCACTGGTGAAAGGAAGGAAAAGGCAAAGTAGACCAAGAAAAGACTTTGGACATATTTTTGCCAACATATTGTGTTTTGTGTGGAAAACTAACTTGAAATCATGTTTCCAAGCATTGCTTACTTAAATTCCATTTTCTGAAAATATGCATTTTTCGTGCATTTTGTGGCTGCCCCCTTAACTGTTTCAAGTTGTATTTGTGCAAACATCACCAAATTTGGCACAAGTATTTTTGACATGTCATACTATGAACCTATTAAGCCAAATTCCAAATGGAGTTTTGAGGAAATATTATTGAGTTTTATTTTAAATGCTTTGGTTACCATGGTAACACAAATAGTCGAAACCCGATTTCGCTCAATAGGTTTGTAGTGTTTCTTAATTAGATCCAACTGGCTTGAAACTAGCTCAATTAGAATAGATGTATTTTGTGCTTTTTATTGAAGGGGGCAGAAGATAGCTTGAAAAATGGTAGAGTCTTTGTTCTTGTTAATAATAGGCCTTTTGCAACAGTTGGTCACGTGACGTGCTTTTCAAGAACACACTGATTAATCATTGGTAATGCATAATGTTATCAGAAATGGAAAGAACAGTTCCAAATAAGCTTACATGCAAATTTTCAGGTTTATATCTTTTAAGGGGGAATTTTTATGGACGTTAAAAATTAGAAGGATTTGTATGAAAAGAAGTCGCTTTGCCCTCCAGTCACGCTCCAGTGGTTTTCCATACAAATCCTTGTAATTTTGCAAGTTTTCAAGCAGCCATAAAATCTTTGCCTCTCGGTGTAAGGGCCTAGAAATTTCCATTTTTCCTAATATTTTACCCCTCTTTCTATCTCCAATGGTTATATGCTGGCAGCTTCTTTTGGTAGTGATTAATAACAGAAAAGGTTTCTGGAGGGCAAAGCTTCCTCGCTTCCATACAAAACCTTCTAATTTTTGCAATATTCAAATCGTCATTAAATCTCAACCTTATACGGCATTGGTCTGAAAATTGGTGTCCTGGTTATTTAAAACATGCTCTTTGCAGCTCTGAAATTCATTTTGCTGTAGCTAAAAGTTTAGAAACTATCGGTCACGTGACCAACTGTTGCAAAAGGCCTATTAACTAAGAATAAACAATTGAGGTCAAGTTCACTCGTTGGTTGGTACGGGGAGTCAAACACTTAATTCATGCCAAATTTCAGCAGTTTACTATATATGCTTTTGGTGCTATGACTATGCTAGTATTGACTTACTTTGTTGATGGTTTTCAACCAGAGGGCCCCCTTAAGCGAAAACCGGCATGCGGATCCCCCCCATTCAGACCCTCAAAGATGACATCTGTAGCCACGAGAGTTAAATGTTTTCGTTTTTTGATCACCTTTTTCTGTTTGTTTGGTTTTTATTGTTATAGGTTAATTTTTGCCTACATTTTTTGTGCAGTTTTTATATGTAGATTAGTTTTTTCTCATCGTGTTACGTAATCGTCTACTGTTTATTACGTAACTTCGTTAAGTCTATTCTTTTCGTTCAAAATTCCGTTTTTATAGCCTTGTAGTTTTTTCGTTGTATTCAGTCGTTGTCAGTTCCGGAGTGCCGTACAGATCTTGTAAGTAATCTCGATTTTTTCCTTTATTTTGCTGTTTTCCGTATTGTTGTATTTCAGTTTTTCTTTAAGTCAGTTTAAGTTCGTATTATTAATTTCCTGTATTTGTTATTTGCTTTAAGTGAATCGTTAGATTAAAGACGAATTTCAATAGTACTGGAGTGTTTATTACAACATCATAAGAGATGACAAGAATAATGGCTGAATGGTAAACCTTCCAGGGACCATTCAGTCTGTAATGACTTAAAGCGATTCACTTCTTTATCCATCTATTAATCCATCTATTAATAGCCCTTAATAAGACTTTTATTGTTCCAAAATAATTTGCAAGCAAACAGCCTGAATCTGAATATTTAGTAATTGTATTTGAGGAAAACACTAGCTGCTGGTAGTAAATAATTTAGTAGGATGTAGCCATTTGCAGTGGCAGGTCCAGGGGGTATTCAAAAGGAGAGGGGGAATTTTGGTCCTGGGTTTGAGTACGTACCAGAACTGGATCTTGAGCTTTTCATGTAGATACCAGAATAATGAGTCAAGCTATCCTGAGCCTGGAACATTGTAAGCAATACACCAAACTAAGTCATAGTAACACTGAGCAAGGGGAATCTACCGGTCTATTTTGTATTCAGTGTAGTCCATTTGGGGTAGTCCATGGACTGGGGGTCCGCAGTGACTTGTCCATCACCTAATCTGACTCTGTTGTTATCTCACCATCCTTGCCCCAGAGGTTTTTCTTGATTTTTCACCGTACAACGTGAGATAATACCCGCGAAGCGGCGAAGAGGTGAGAAAGAAAACCTTTGGTCACCTTGGAACTGAATCTCACTTTCATGCAGACGCCAGCTGTCAAACCCGTCAATTTTGCAATTCAAAAAGGGGCCAATGGAAGCTTAGCAATCACCTGCTTACTACCGAAACAGGTAGACCGCGAATTCAAAGACAAGAGTGACAGTTGATTGTGGCGCCAAACGTTAACGATTTCGGTCACGTGCCTTTATTTGTCAAATCGAAAAGCTGAACGCACGTGGTCACATTCCTTTCTCCTTGCTGACTTCGCCGTAACAGCTTGTTGTTCGGAGTCAACCATTTTCGTGGAAGCCCCAAATACTTCAACTGAAAGTTTTCTTTTACATTCCGCAATGATGGAGTCTAAAATGCTTCATCTTAAGCTTTCATGTATGGATTTCCCGCGAATTAGAGTTCGCCTTTTGCAGTTTACAGAATACGTCATTGTTAAATCACGCACTGGAATGTGACCACATGCGTTCACCTTTTTCTCGTGAGAAACAAAGCCACGTGACCAGAATCGTAGACGTTTGCCGCCAAAGTCAACCGCCACGCTTGTCTTTGAATTCGCGGTCTACCTGTTTCGGTAGTATCAGCCCCTAATGTTTCCATGCACCCGAGTGGATCCACTCGGGTGGTGAAGAGAGGCATCTTTTGACCTACTTGGCGGGGGAAATGTATGTGTTTGAGAGAATGTTTTCTTCCGTTACAATCGCGAAGGCAGATGTGGTGCTCGTCTTCGTCTTCGTTGAAATGCTACGGTTTTGTAGTTCACGAATATGAGAGTCCACCAGAAACTTCAGCGTACACACAACCAAAATTATGACACGGTAAGGGTATGGATAGCCTGTCAGGCACGGGTATTTGCCGACACCGGGGATCAATCGAATTATAATAAATTGACTTTCTATGTCCGGTTGGCGGAATGGCGAACACATCTTTGCGATTTATGACTGCGAGCAAGGCTCTGATGTCCAGTGATGTTCGTTGAGACCTTCCAGACTTTCAATCTCTGGAAAACGCTCTTCGAGTACAGAAGTCAAATTCCTTCGAAACACTGTCAGAAACAAAATCAGTGTAGAACTCAGACGAATCTGGCAGGGTTTTCATATTTCTTCATATTTGACAGAATTGTGTGTGTTTGTGACTTTTTACCAATGAGGACACTTTGTGATGCTTATCATAAGAAAATTTGAATCTCATTAGCGTTCAATCCTGGATATATCTCATTAAAAAAGCGAAAAACAAAATTAGCTTTGACATGTAACGTTCGAAAGGTGATTCGGGCGCTCGCATTTAGTGAAAAATTCGACAATTTTTGTTTAATTTTTGGTATAGTCTGATAGCCAGTCCTATATAGAGGTTTAGGAATCTACAGTTTAAACTGGACTCGCTAAATCATCGACTGTACGCGAGACACCCCTGAAGGTATACTGTAACCTTATAAAGGAACTGCAAGTTTTGGTCTGTAAATCGTTTAGGTCCAGTTCTACCCCAATGGAAGCTCGTATTGCAATACTTGTTTTTTGCCGTGTTGTCAAGTTTCATTTGCTTGGTTTACAGGGGTTTATACTATATTTATGATTGTAGAACGCAAGTCATATAGGAATGTTCTATTCTGAAGCTGTATCTGTAGGCACACAGCTAGCTTATCATCTACAATTTTTTTTGGGAGGATTGGGAAGTTCAATAACTTGTGCAAAACTCCAGTGAAGTTCAAATAAGTTGTATTCATTACGTGCAAGTGTTTTTATAGAAGCATTTTTTCAAAATCTGCTTAGCATTGGTTTGGTACTGGTTATTGATCATGATGAAAATGAAGATGTGTTATGAAATAAATGACACAATGTCTGTTTACATCTTTTATTTGATATACCCAATAACCTCAAATAATTGTTGCTTTATTTCAAACTATTTCACTACTGCAATATTCAGACAATCTTTAAAATCCTAACAAGCTTCTGTGGGTGATAGTAAATTCTTAGGCTGATGATATCCCCCCAACACACCTTGGCATGTTACTTTCAATTTTAGCTTTTACATCTGTGAATAAAGAATAGCTGAAATAGTTTGATTATAAACCAGTTCTGCTATTAGCGAGGTAGCAATAATGAAGAACATTAAAACAACTCTGCTCCAAAAGATATCTCTGAAAAAGTTGTCAAGACCAGCTTGATTCATTCATATAACACGAGGGCTGCATCTTGTGGCAAATATCGTATTCAGTTTTCATGTTTAAGGTAATTCCTTAGTATTGCATTGCGCATCCCTACTGCGCACGATTTTTGCGTCATCAGCGCGCGCACATGAGCGCGTGCACGTGCAAAACGTAAGAGATTTCCCTCAAACTAAGCTCAATAGCGCAATAAATTCTCCTTATCTCTTAAACGAGCACGGTGACCCCCGATTTTTATTTCAGGTATTTGCTAAGAATAGTCTAATGAAGAACATATTTGAAGGGGAAAAAAAGTTTGATAGTAGAACATGAATTATTTTTGGAAAATAGTTCCCAACCGAGTGTATTTCGGACAAGGCAAGGATTTCAAGTTAGCCACGAAACTGTCCGAAAAAGTGCAATATCACCGTAACCAGTCAATCAAAAACGGCTTAAATGAAGCAATACTGCTTATGTCAATAAATGAAGCTTTGCTTTCAAGACAAAATTTTGTGTCTTTCAAGTAACCAAGATTTAACTCCGTATGAAGGTGATTCGAACTTTTAACGCGCAACCAGTAAGAATACCCCATTTTAAGAGCCTGCTGACGCGTAAACAAGCCCGGTGACTCCATTTTTTTATTGCATTTTTATAATGTTCATATCATGAATGTTCATTACACCAAGTTTCAAAAAAAGTTTGATAGTAGAACAATTTCAAGGGAATTACCTTAAATCAACAGGGGAACTGTTTTCTATGCTTTGAGCATGGAATTGTCTCCCATCGCAAGTAAGAAATCTACCCTTGAAAACTGCCCGGAAAACTGGCGTTCAATAAATCAATTCGAAGGCGAGGAGGATTATATTGAGGCACCTAATTTACCATCCAAAATTAATTTTTATTTTACATAACTTTTTGTAACCATTCACTGTTAATCTCTTCGCTTGTTTAGTTTGTTTAGGTTATTAAGCTACCTATTACCAATCAATTGTGTAACCATATTTATCTTCGGATGCTAATGATTGTATTTTATTTATAGTTTATTCCTGTCATTGTTCATAGTCTGTTATTTGAAGCTAACAAATTGTTTATTTTCTCCTTTTTTTTACTCCCTGCACAACTCGCCTCGACTAGCTTACGCTATACGCGAGTTGTACATGTTCTTCTTTTAATTGTTAAGTATTGTAGCGAAAGTTATAGAGTACATTTATACCATACCCCCTTAGAGAAATCATTGTCACGTGTTAAAAAAGAGATGTGTAATAAACATGGCCGCTTGTTGTTAGAGTTCTGGAGCGTGAGAAATGACAACTTCACACTGGTGGCGGCGGTGTTCGACGCCAATCACGTCACAAACCCCTTCGAACAGGATTTGGATGATGTTAGCCAGTTTTTGGTTGGTTCCGAGGTCGAGGAAAGCTCAGATACCCAAGTTGCGGCAACACCACTTGCGAAGTCAAATCCATTTTGCAGTGATAGTGGTTTTGCTGAACCAACAACGCCGCTCGCGACGTCAGCCAGTCAACCGACAGTCACAGTACAATCGTCCAACCCTTTCTGTCGCGACGAAACCGTGTCGAACGATGGGAAGTCTTCAGAACTTTCGGTCGACCGAAGAATCAGAAAACCAGTGAAACTCCCCGAAGACTTCGATGGGAAGCAACCTCTCAAAGAATACTTGTTACATTTCGAACGTTGTTCGCTTATAAATCGTTGGACTGAGGAGGAAAAGGCGATGTTTTTGGCAGCAAGTGTTCGTGGTGAAAGCCGAAAGCTATTGAGTGGTTTAACAGATTCAGAGGGCCGAGAGTACGCTAAAATTGTGGAAAGATTGCAACTACGCTTCGGTGTTGAAAAACAAGCGGAACTACATCAGGCTAGACTGCTGTATCGCCGGCAGTTTGAGGGTGAGAGTCTACAAATGCTAACTACTGATATTCGTTCAATGGTAGAATTAGCATATCAGGATCTAGGTACTCCTATGCAGGAACGCTTTGCTGTACAACATTTTATTGATGCTTTAAGCGATAAAGATGACAGGTTGTACCTTAGGCGGGAAAAACCCAGCACACTTGATGACGCCCTTTCCTTCGCAAGAGAACTAGAATCCCTCAGATTGTTGGATAGTAATAATTCTTTCAGGCAAGCTGATACTAAAGTTAGAGCCATAGAAACCGAGCAAACACAATTACAAACGGAAATTGATGGGCATAAGCATAAAATAGAAGAGCAACAACACCAATTAGAAGCCCAAGCAAACATTGCCCAATTACACCAGTTTCTGGCCAAACAACAGCAGCCACAGGGACCCCAGGGGAGGGTGGGAATGTTGGATCCGTGGAGAGAGTGGACACTGGAGATAACAATGCCCCAGATACAGAGCAAGACCGGAATCAACCCAGCCTTCGGGAAGCGGGAGGAGGGTGTCCCCAAGGGCCCGGGAGGATGCTTGAGCAACCACTTACAAGGGCTTAAAGTTAATGACAATGTTGTCAGCACTGGTGATGGAAGGATGACCGTATTGCCCGATCAGAAATCCCGGCCACATGGACTTTATGTTATTGGTTTTATTGGACAGTGTAGGCTTGTATGGCTGGTGGACACAGGTGCCATGAGAAATATCTTATCCTATGAGTGCTACAAAAGGTTTCCTGAAAGTTTAAAGTTTCCCTTCATGGAGATGGTTCACAAGTGTTTGTAGCAGATGGGCGTAACACCAGTACATACGGCTCTGGTAGGTTATCGGTGAACATTGGAAGTCAAGATGTTAATATTAGTGTGTTGGTAGCAGACATTGCAGATTCTGCCATATTGGGTATGGAATTCCTGTCAGATGTGGATGGAAAAATTGCCTTGGTTCAACAGCAACTGGTCATGAATGGTGAGGAGATTGACTTGGGTAGTGAGAGTTGTCAACAACTCGGCCTCAGATGTGTAACCCTGCGTCTGGTTACAATAGAGCCGCACTGTGAGGCAGTGATACCAGTCCACCTCCTTCGCCGTCAGTCATCTTCAAGGTCTGAAAGTGCTAATGAGGGATTGCGAATCTTGGAACCCTGTGGCAGCCGTCTTCGAGATAAAGGTCTTTATGTTGGAAGAACCTTAGTTTCGGCTAGAGAGACTGGCACTGTACCTGTTAGAATCCTAAACACCTCTGACGAGACGCAGACCATTAGTGCTCAAGGTGTCGTGGCAGTAGCTAAGCCGGTAACCGGTGTTACAGAACTATAGATACCTGAGGCGAGCTCGCAGAGCATTAACAGTTCTCAACAAGTGGAAGAAAACTGTGTGGACAACTTTCCAGAACCACTTAAAGGACGTTGGAAGCGTAGCGCAGAAGAGTTGACTGAAGACGAGGGTGTGGCAGTGGCTGATCTGTTACATCAGTACAAGGATGTATTTTCTCTATCAGAGCAAGAACTGGGCAGAACCAATTTGATAGGGCACCAGATAGACACTGGCAATGCAAGACCTATTAAACAGAAACCTCGACGTACATCGCCCTCTAAACATGCAGAGATCGAGAGGCAGGTAGAGGACTTGTTACAACGTGGTGTCGTGAAGAAATCGAACAGTCCCTGGTCATCTCCTGTGGTGTTGGCAACCAAAAAAGATGGTTCTCAAAGCTTTTGCGTGGATTATCGGCTGGTCAATGCTGCAACTGTCAAGGACGCGTACCCCCTACCACGCATTGATGACTCTTTGTCTGCTCTTTCTGGGGCAAAGTGGTTTTCGACATTGGATCTGGCCTCTGGGTACTGGCAGGTTCCCATGGACCCAGCTAGCAGTGACAAAGCAGCTTTCGTAACCACCTCAGGCCTTTATGAGTGGACCGTCATGCCCTTTGGTCTCACTTCATCTCCCAGTACCTTTGAGCGGTTAATGGAGCTTATCTTAGCTGGGCTCAGATTCGAAACCTGTTTGATCTACCTGGATGACATAATCGTTTATGGTAAAACTTTCGAGGAAGAACTGAAACGTCTGGAGGACGTGTTTGTGCGCTTTAGATCTTCTGGCCTCAAACTGACACCAAGCAAATGTGTACTGTTCCAGAAGCGTGTTACGTACCTGGGCCATATTGTGTCTGAGAGTGGCATCACAACTGACCCGGCAAAGATTGAACGAGTTTGTGAATGGCCAGTTCCGGAGAATATGACGGAGATTGAGAGTTTTTTGGGACTTGCCAGCTACTATCGGCGCTTCGTTCCTAATTTTGCCCAGGTGGCTCGACCTCTTCACAAATTAACGGAAGCTAATGTCGAGTTTGTTTGGACACCCGAATGCCAGTCCTCGTTTCAGACATTGAAGACCTTACTGTCTACAGCCCCTGTTTTGGCGTATACCCAGACTTTCCAGCAGAGTTCATACTCGACACTGATGCCAGCAATCATGGTATTGGAGCTGTTTTAAGTCAGGTGAAAGGTGGAGCAGAACACCCTGTTGCTTATGCGAGCAGAACTTTGACCAAGGCTGAGAGAAATTACTGCGTTACATGGAAGGAGCTACTTGCAGTTGTTGAGTTCGTGAAGCAGTTCCGCCACTATTTACATGGGCCGAAGTTTCGCATAAGAACTGACCACGCACCCTTCTGCTCGGTGCTTCAAGTTAAGGAACCAGACGGACAGCTGGCAAGGTGGATAGGGTTCATGAGCTCCTTTAGTTATGAGATTGAGTATTGGGCTGGCCAGAGGCATCAGAATGCCGACGCACTGTCGCGAAGGCCTTGTAACGATGGCTACAAATGGTTTAAGGAGTGGAAGAGGGTTGAGCAAATGGTTAGTGTTGCTGTTCAAACTGATGTTTCATCTGCTGTGTGTGGTGAGTTGGTGGTAGAGCAAAGAGAGGCCCTTCCTGATATTAAGCAAATTGAAACAGAATTTTCAGTTTGTACTGAACATTGCCCATCTGATCCTGCTGTAGCGGACTCGAGATGCAACACCATTAAATTGGAACCAACCTGGACAAGAGAGTACCTTTATAGCCAACAAGTTGCAGATCATAGCCTTAAGGTGATCATCCAGTTTAAAGAGGCGAGTGCCGCAAGACCCAGTTGGAAAGATGTGTCCTCATATGACCGCACACTCAAGGCACTTTGGGCCCAGTGGACCCAGCTGGAATTCCAAAATCGCGTACTGTGTAGGAGATGGGAAGAGGAAAGTGGTAGCAGAACAATGTACCAGATTATACTTCCAAGAAACTTGCAGGAGACCGCACTCGACGCTCACCGTAATCACACCACTGCCAGTCACCGTGGTGTTAATAAGACACTGGGAGCGATCAGAGCACGATACTACTGCCCCGGATTGACCTCCCAAGTCAAGACGTGGGTCAGAGTTTGTCACGATTACGGTGCTAAAAAGAATTGGGGAAAGAAACGGCGATCACCACTGCAGCAGTATGTTGTTGGTGCTCCAATCGAACGCCTAGCTATGGACATACTAGGGCCACTTCCTCTGACCCCTCGTGGCAATAAATTCAATCTCGTCGTAACAGGCTATTTTACCAAGTGGACCGAGAATTATGCCATCCCGAACCAGGAAGCTACCACAGTAGCCGAGAAACTAGTGACTGAATTTGTGTGTCGTTTTGGAGTTCCTCGGGAGATACACAGTGATCAAGGTAGCAATTTCGAGTCCAAAGTGATGGCTGAAGTGTGTAAGCTACTGTGTGTATATATGCTGTAGGTCAAAACAAAGTTCAAGTCAAAATAATTTTAACCTATAGTTTGATTCTCAATTTAACTTTTTAAGGATCACATTCTACCAACTCAGAGATTTTGGACCGAACAGCAGAATCGTCAGTAATTCCCCAAAGAAACCACAATCTGGATACACTGCCTGTAAGATTATATGATTGTTATGAACGCAACTTGTATTTGGGTGACAAACTTTTGAAATCAGTTTGTACATGTATCCTATATGGAGTCTAAACAGTTAATGGAGAATCCAGTGAATGATTTTCAATCTATTTCACCTTTTGATACCTTCTCAGCTACTTGCATGGTTTTCTTTTATACTTTTTGGATGCAATGTGTTCACCATGGTTTGAATTTGGTTTGAATTCGGTGATGTGGTTATCGGAAAGGCAACTGATTGAAAGGAAAAAAATTCCTTTAACTCTATGATTGCATTCTACACAGGCTTTACTAGTGTGCAATAATCATGTTAACGATGAGATTTAACATCGACTTTCTTTCTGTATGAAGATATGCTTGATCATCGCAGTTAAAAAAGAAGTTAATTCAGGCCGGAATGGGATTCCAACCCATGACCTCTGCGATACCGGATACCGGTGCAGTGCTCTACCAACTGAGCTATCAAGCCAACTGGGAGCTGGTCACATTATCAAATCGACTTTCTGTGTTTATTAATATTAATATTTTTTTAATAATTATGATAATGATGCATACATCTATAGTGAAGTAATGAAGTTAAAAAAACTTGATCCTTAATTATCTGATATTTGACCATACAGGAGAACCCACCACAGTTATCCAGTGCAAACAATGTGCTAGAACTACACTTCTGTTACAAAGATGGTTTAGCAACAGTGGAAGGGGACCCCATGACCGAAACAAGAGAAACAGAGACATCTATGTCAGAAGATCAAAATGGGTTATTAGCCACAGCTGCTGAAAGTGAATCCCACGAACAAATAAACCTGCTGGAAGGTCAGTCGCAGGAATGTGGAACAGAGAATCAGATTCCCCAAGATGAATTTAAAACAAACTCTTCCTATGAGGGTAAAAATATTGTAATGTTGCTAACATATATATGAAGTTTCATTAACTTGACTCTCACCTATAACAGATACAAGTGCATAAGGAAAGTAAACACATTGAAAATAAATTTCAAAAGATCGATCAAGATTGATGAAAAGAACACTCGACCTTTTAATATTAACATTTCTTGTTGATTATTTAAGGATCATCATCTCCCAATGGCCAAAGGATGTTGGATGGAATTACAGAATCACCAGTAATTCCTCCAAGAGACGACAATCTGGATCTGCCGTGTGAGAGACAGGGTGGTTGCCATGAAAGTTTGGCTGGAGTACACATGCAAAGTAATGAAGGGGATCACAGAGTGTCAGGGACAAACAAGGCAGACTCTGGTTCCAACATGTCCTGTGGGAACTCAGAAAACTGTGGCAGTGGAATGGCTGTCTTCCCCACGAATGCTGCTTGTGATGATTTACAACGACAACCAAGAGACAAATGGTTGCGGTTTGGTGCAAGGCCAAAGACCAGACCTGTGAAAAGGACTTCACTAGAGCCCTCCTTGGTTGAGTCTCTGACTTGTGGATTTCCTGATGCAGTACATGTACCAGTAGATTCATCAGAAATTGGAATTCATGAAGAATTCATAGTAAGACACTCTCAAGACAGATCCCTTCTTGAGAGTCAACACCATTCCAGGATTGAAAACCAGTTGTCTAGTGACGCTTCATTACCGGGAGTGTCGTATATGGAAAGCATGATGAGCTATATTGAAGCTGACAGAATGAAACCACTCACAGTTGATGATGAAGTTGCCTCCAGGCCTGACGAACACAACCGATTTAGCTTGCCATTACTTGTGAGGCAAGATGAGAGAGGGTATGCAGTGGGTGGTTCTACTGTTGAAGAATCACTTGATGGTACTACTGGACCAGATTGTACTCTAAACAGTGATCATCCTCCAAGTACATCAGTGGGGAACGTGGTTCATGTAGCTGTAGGTAACTTCGATTTGCTATGCCCCTATTCAGACTATTCAGCTGGAAGATCTAGTGGAGCTATGAATAGGGTCCTGTCAGAGGTAGAATCCACTGTAGCACATCCGTATGCACCAGGGAATGCTAGCAGTACATGTAAATTGTTGAACCCAGTTGGTGATCAAGTGGCCGTTGTTTCTGAACCATGCCGTGCTGAGTCGGTCAATTCTAGAGATTCCATGTCGGACAGTAATACTGTTACTGACCGCAATGGGATTAACGCGGCACTTCTTGCCTTGGCACAACGTATTCAAGAATTTTGTGTTGCGTCGGGGGAGCGGCAGATTGAAGGAGAACAACCGCCCCGGGGGGAAGCAAGGGTGAGAGCGTGGAATTCTAATTGGAGGTTTCTGGACCAGGCAGAAGATTTTATAATAGAGTCACTAGACTCGACTCCTAACAGTGCAAGAGCCCAGGCGAGGAGAGAGGCAGTAATTAGAGCCTCCACAGAAGAGATGAGCAGGTGAGGAGGTTTTTGATTTTCTTAGGACAAGTCCTTTTTGAAAAGATTAAGGCAGATTCTACTGTTAGAAGGTAGATTGTTCAGTGAGTTGACCATGGCCAAATATAATCAGCTAGGAACGTCAGTAAGTTTACTGTGAATTATCTGGCGTACCAGTAGCCTCCTACGCACACATTGATTTGGCTCATCAGTGAATCTGAGCGGAAAGGAATGATAAGAAATGTGTGACAAGCTAAAAGAATGTCTACTAAGGAGCCCCCTTTCAAGACTCATTTAAACCAGCAGATCTGTCAAAAGCTTTCATTGACAAAAAAAACTTTTCATCCTTTTTCACTGGTTTCATTTTCCCTTGCATTGTTTATTGCATTTATTCAAATAAGTTAGTTATGCGTAAAATGTTGTTTGAGACAGGGAGGCAGGCAGTTCATTTGCAGGTTACCTACAAGTATGGACTTTGTGGCTTCTGCTAATTTCTAGTGGAAGAAGAAAAACATGTATACATACATTAAAAAATTGAGGTTAAAAGCTGTTAAAGTATTACTAAACGTTTTTGATCTATGTGATCATCATCAGACACTGATTCGATGATGATCAAATAGATAGAAAACGTTTAGTAATATTTTAACAGCTTTTAACCTCAATTTTGTAATATATTTTATCGGCGAAATGCACATGTATATATAAGTATTTTCATACTACTGTTTTTGTAGAATGTATTTAAATAATACATAGGTTACTTATTATAATGTAACGTCTTAAATATAGGCTGAAAACTGCAGGTATATTTTCCATAAAAATGGATATTTCATTTACTCTCTGTTAACACTGTGTGTGACTTGCGAAGGCAACTAGTGATCAAGGTAATGTTCTTTGTTTTGTGTTCATTTTACACAGGGGTCCGTCTTCATGTTCCAGACCTGTGGAGCACAGCTGTGTCTGCCTGGAGGTAGTGAATATTCAGATAATATTTATCTTTTTGTTAGAAGTTATAAACAAAATGTCATTTAAAAATGAATCTGACTGTTGTTCTCCTTTTAATTATTTGCCGCTAGAACATGATCTGCTAGAAAAATATTCTTGGTTTCTGGCTAAGAACACCGGCAAAATTGTAGATTCTTGGTGTGTGCGCTAAAACCAGACTAATTATCCTCATTTTCCAGTAACGAGAAATCACTTGGACTGTGTCTCAGTGACTATTCACTCATGGAAAACTCAACCTTAACTTGTTATGTTATGTAGTCTTTTTGTTGATTAAAAGTAAAGCAACTTGTGGTCAACCGGAGGGCATGTGATTTGGTAGAACTTGGTAGCACTTAAGTTCAATATATAGTGATCGACTGAACTCTAAGCAACACAACGTTGTGTTGAATTGTTTCCCTCCCCCTTCCCCTCCCCCTACCCCCTCCCCGCTGTCTGATCTTGCTTGATAGTGCTGCCTAATGCAGTAGTCACTAATGATACATGTATGTTATTCAGATACAAGCATGGGTACCCACTAAATTTTCGTTGACTGATTGTAATTTTTTCGCTGAAAGAGCAGGCATAAGCCGTTGTTCTCATACCGTGCATGGTTATTGATTTTTTTTTATTTTTGTGAAAAAAGTGAGCGCCTTGGATAGTCTTGTAGTTGTGAAAATGTTTTAGACTTCAAGGATGCAAAGACTTGAAAAATGCTAAAATTATTGCAAGCAATGATACAGGAGCAGAAAGCGATTCATCTGTAGCAACTTGCGCAAGCAGTATTTCATGGATCCAGAAGGCAGCTCAAACCTTGCACTATAGCGGTCCTTGAAAATTTGTTGACGTTTGCATGTCAGTCTGTTGTGGTTAATGTTCGGCGGGGATTCAAGTTGCTGTTCATGACGACCTTTCATTTCTCGTATACTCTTCCCTTATTTTTCAGAACGATGGAAGCCAGGCTTGTAAAGTCTATGGTACCATTGTGCCTGAGACATACCGACCAGATTCAGCTCATGACATACGTTGTAAATGTTTGGAGGTGTGTAATATCGATTCTTGTATGCCACGCCCGGTCTCTTGCAAAACTTGATTGTGAGTGTGTGTGACTGGCTGGGGGTCGGGGGTGGGTAAGACTCCCATTCCTGGTGCTGCCTGTTGTACCTTGTAAGAGTTAAAAAGTGTATGTTTGGTGCTCGTTTCAAATATCAACAGTTGCATTTATCACAGACTATGGCTGTTTGTGTATTTCAGTAATTTGTAGTTGGATGAGTGATCTTTTTTCTCACTGAGAACTTTCCACTCTTCATTCTACTTCAGGATGTGTTCAGCGGGTCAGGGATCTTACCATGCTCACACCGTGTCCATGTGGACTGCATTGTCGGCATGATTAAACATGGCGAGTAAGTACCTGCAGTCAAAGCTGTAGTTTAAATGGCCCTCCCATTCACAGATGCCACCATTCACTAGTTGCCTAATATAAGTTCTAACTTGCATAATGCATCATGTTTGGCTATTATCATATCTGCCACTTCTTAGTTTTGATGATAGAGGCATGTTTTGGAAACTAAAAGGTCTGATAGAATTTGATTTCATTGGATTTTGAACTCCTTTCCTAGCTGTTGTCGAGTTGTAGTGTCTCCGTTCTTTGTCAAGAGGGTCACAGATTTGCGTGAGTGTTTTTTAAGTATGTCGATTAGTAAAATAGGTAGTTTTTTATGGTTACTATTAAAAGGATGTCTTTCTAGCTTTTGACATTTTTTTTTTGTTTTTGTCCTGGTTTTTCAGATTGACCTGCCCGATTTGCGGTCGTGCTTTTCTTTGGAGCGGTTAACATACCAAGTGGGCCGTTTTGAGTAGTCGCACTGACAACTAAATCAAATTCAGATTTAATTGTTTGGACAAGATATGTTTTTCATACTGCTTAGATTATATATTTAAGGACGGTGCCTACTAAATACATAGAGGTTATTACACGGTGGCGAGAAGATATGAATTTTACTGATGTTCGAGTGGCAGAGCAATATTTCGAGTGAGCGCAGCGAACGAGTGAGATATTGTTCTTGTAACGAGAACATAAAATTCATATCTTTGAGCTAACGTGTAATGTTCTTTTTATCTATATCAACATACCGGTGACGGCGTTTTTGACGATTTTCCGAAGACTTCCGACCACTTTCCGAAGATTTGCGAAGGCCAGACGAACTTTTCCAGTTATTTTTCGAAATTTTCCGAAGATTTCCGAAGACTTTCGAGTTTCGATCATACACCAACGAATTTTTAAAAGTACAATTTAAGAGACAAACTTGAAATCAGTGAAAACAACAATATCTTCACTAGTGAGGATATATATGCTATTTGCCGGCTGGGTGGTCCGTATAGTGAAAAACTGTGATCGTATTACAGATTACAAATGTGTTTGTTTACACAACTTTGTCATTTAATTGGCTTTCGCAACGAGCGGGTAATTAACTCGGATACTAGACAAAGAAAGATGTATTAAAGAACAGATATTTTTGGATCTATTTCTGTCAGTTGCATTTATTTCTCCAGTTAAGTTCTCGAAAATCGTTTTTCTGGCGTGAAACTTCGTGTGAAGTTTGATGTTTTACTACAAAAACAATTTCTGTCGGTTGCTATTAAAATCACTTAAAATCAGGCATTTTTTTACCGTAAATTGACTAGCAGAAAGCAATAAAATTCGTCAAGTGAATTCCACAGAAATTCTCCTAAATACAGCAACGATCAGAGATAAACTCAACTCAAACAGACTCCAAATTTTACGGCGAGAGAAACACATGATTACCCGCCATTACAACGCCAAGCTACTAACAACCAAGCAAACTCTCACAACTCCAACAAGTACAATGAATTGAATTTACTTACAGTGACTTTTTTGCCATTTTAAAGTGAACAGAGGTAAGCTTGCGTTGACTGATAGTCGATGGAAGGGTAAAAAAGGCAAATATTGGGAGCGAAATTTAGGTAGAGCGGAGAGAAAATCCGGCCCATGGCCGTATCGCAAAAAGCTGGACCGGTCGCGAGCGTGTGATTAGCGAATCAAATTCCAGGATTTAGGATTCCGGCCCGTTCAGATGCTTGAGAAAACAATAAATGGAAAATACGCCACTCGAGTCCCGGATATAGTTTCGTATGAGTTTTACGAGTGGTGTATTTTCCAGTAAAACACTCGTGTTTCTTCGCCGGGTTAGTACTACCCGGAAAAATCTTTACATGGGCTAGTACAATCCACAAAGCAAAATTGGAGTAGCCACGCATTCTTCCTCGTGTCTAAAACTGCTAACAGATTTTTTCTGAAAAAGGAAAGGATATTTCTTCACAGAATTCGCCTTTGCATGCAGAAAAGCTAACATTTTTATAAAGATCGTTAGACTGCATGGTGAGTGGTAACATAAAAACCATTTTTGGTATATTTTTAATACCAAAATCGTTGAAAAAACGTTTTTAGCGTCTCTGACAGCCTTCTTCTGGTTCAGCTAAAATACGGTCTAAATACCTTTTGCTCACAAGCAGAAACTAATGACGTGTTGAGCTTGCCACTTTCATTTCATAAAATATAAGGGTAACCACGCCCGTTACATTTTTCCCTGTCACTTTCCCAGTAAGTATCTTGCACTTGTTTTGCGTGCGCACTACGCTATCTGCAGGTACATGTTTACAGTTTTTTTTTCAGTTAAATTTTGGACAAACAGTAGTTTTTCAGCTGGAAGACGTTAACAGTTGTTAGCAGTTAGCGATATGCTGCTATTCTGGTACTCCTGGTTTAAGTACAGGTTCATTAAATTTGATTTGGTCTCAGAAGTAAAATTTTGCTTTCATAACGAAGCTAAAACACTATATTCTATAGCACTTTGTGATAATACAGTATTTTTCAAAAGTACTTAATGATTATGGACAGTCGAGCAAATATTACAACAAATATTGATATGACTGGATTTATGAAGACCGTGCCATTACTTTGCACCAAATCACCCATATGCACATTGATTTCACGATCCCTAGAAGCCTTCAATAACCCCGAGTGATGAAAAATAGAGCAAGTAAAGGAAGATAAAAGAGTGGAGGAAAAGAAGACTGGCGTTCCTTTTAATTTTTATACCTTCTACTTTGCAGGAAAAAAAAACGCTTGAACAGGGCACGATTTCTTTAACGTTGTTCTCATAAATCCAGGCATTTATCTACTCTAATTATAAATAAGTTCTTTCAATATCGATGAATTTCCCCTGGTTTAAATAAAGCATCAAGAACACCACCAAGATTTTCTTCAGTTCAGTAGTGTTTATAAACAGAAGATTCTGTTCAGCTGTATTACCGACATTCCACGATGTAAATTGCTTCTTATCTTCTACCCAATTGGCAATTGTGAAGTGTAATGCTCTAGCTCTATAGTCGTATTTTGCAGAACAGACATAAGTAAAACCAGAGCAAGGAATTCCTTCCATCAACCACACTTCATTAGGGTTTTCATCCAGTTCAACCTTGTGGTGGAAAACGTCCCACATAGGCTGTAGTTGGGATAACCGTCTTATAAAGAAGTAATTCAGGGATGTTTGCGGTTTGCGTGCAATAGTACGTTGTTCAGTGTTATTAGTTCTTAGCTTACCTGCACAGAAATATTTACTCTTTCATATAATATGGCTTTTATATTAACCTTAATTGTTGCTGATAAAATTACGTTTACGTTCTATTAGGTTTAAAGGCATTTAGTCCAGCCACAGCTGTGATTGGTACCAGAATCCACAGTTTAAAAGTTAGTTTTGGGTAGCTATTCATAGACCCTCGCCGGTTTGACTCGTTATTACCTTATTTTCTAACTTGAATTCGAACCAGGTACTCGGCCATGAAAGAAGCGGATGTAGCGGGGCAACGACATGATAGAGTCCAAACTGAAAGCCAAGAATTGCAACCGTGGACAGTTAATTCGACCTTGTTGGGTCTCGTCAGCACTGTGCAGCAAGTAATGAAGTAATCCGTTGATCGACTGACCATCCATACCCACTAAATGCAGAAAGTGGTCGGACCTCAGATGAAACTCAAATCCAAATTTCTGGCAGATTTGACAACAGGAAAAATCCAGAATATCATGTCGTTGCTGCGAAACGGAGACTGCGGACAGACAAAAGACTGTCCCGCAGAAAAAAATCATGGCCAAACCATGTTAAAAATGAGCAGCATATCGGATCTAAAAAGACCTACGGCTCCAAAAATACTGGATCGGATAAGACTACTGCTTCTAGTGTTTTCATTCATTCTAAAGAATTGACGATCGCGAATTGACTATCACAGCCTGGTGGGTGGACGTAATGCGACCGAACTTAAACGCCACGGCGACATTAGAAAGAAGACATTCAATAAACCAGTTGCTTAACAAGTGAAACATTCTCTTACCCGGGTCTCTTACATTTTGTCTCCTTATTACGTGTCGTGTACCAGTAGTTTACACACGGAAAAGCGATGAGAATCGGGAGAATTTATCTGTCATGCACCTAGTTTTGGTCATTTATCTTGACTTGAGTTTTTCCTGTCTTTCCCGGCGAGAACATGCTTCTTACTGTTTTATATAAAATTTATTTTAGCCCCGTCCACACTACAACAAAGAAAGGAATTTGAACATGCAGCTTTATTTTTTAAGGCTGAGCCTACCATGCACACCAAGCCGCTCTCCAAACAGAATATATATATGAATTTTTGCGTTTCAGTGTGGACAGAAAACATTTTTAAAAAGGAACTTTTGATGCCTTTTCAGGGTGAAAACAGTTTTCAATTGGGTCAGTGTAAAGAGCAGACCGGAGATCGGGAGTAAAATGCAAATTGGGCTAGATGAAATTCGAGGTGGATACTCCGAGAAATATTTGGATGGGGAGTGTGCAACCCGTTTTCCAAAAGCCTTACCCTGTTTATGACTAAATTCTGCGATTTTCAAGGCCCTTTTCATGACCGATGACCTGCCTCATATACTTCGTTCCCTTGTTCAGACCAACGTTAAAGGCTTAAAGGTTGTTTGTTGATCGGTCTTATCGATAATGATGTAAAAGTAGCTCCTAAAAAAACACGCCCAATTTAGACTAGAGTGTAAAAACCAGATCATGTTAATGATCAAAATTAATGTTATATGTCTAAAATCGATACGCTATTTATGACCAAAGCGGCTGAAAAACCACACCCTTAAGGACTGCACATACCTATATATAGCCCATATAAAGGACTATCCCCGACCCGCGGGAGTAAAATGCAGACTGCAGACATCGTGTTATTTCCATTATCAAGTAAACAGGATTTTACAGGTTAATTGTAGTGAAACGGTCTACATTCCGGTTAAACTGAATATCACTTCGGTGGACTGGATATAACTCAGTTAAGCCGTATACCGTAATGCTCTGGTTAGCCTGTTTACGATAAGCTGTCAATGATGGAAATAGTGACACGATTCAGTTAAAATGGTATGTACCTCAAAATATACCGTTGCTACGTAAACAAACTTGTACCACTGCGTACTTTCCTTAAATTTCACACTCACCTAGAGGTAAATTCCGGGTTGTTTCAAAATGTTTTTAACAAGTGTTCAAGGGTCTTAAATCTTGTATTTTTTAAAAAGGTGAATTTTTTCCTGAACATCACCATATTTTGGGGTACATACCACCTTACATCTACATCAAATTATGCTGCATGGCCCTGCAGTGCTTTGTTGAGTGTCTTGTATGCTGGAACTGGTTTGTAATCATCTCTGAATTCCACAGGTGGTTCTATTATATTATCCTCATATTCCCTTACCATCTGCTAACACTTCGTGGCTTTGGAATGAGCTTGTTTTTGTTTTTTTTCAATAGCAACTTAATCTCTGTTAATCAGCTGCTGTTTCGATTATTTTTCAAGATTTGACTAATTTATCAATATAGATTAGCTAATTTTCAATAGTGTTTCGCGTTCAAATATGTTCAAAAATTCGAATGATTCTATAAAAGGATTTTTCAAATTGTTCAAAAAGTCTTACATTGATGAAATTTTTTCCTGTAACATATGTTCTAATGCATTTTTCGGTGTGTTTTTTAGTCTGCAGATGGCAATGTTTCCTCGCTATTGTGAAATTGTGTCCACCACTGGTGGCATACACCACAACACCATTTTGTTGTTGATTCTTTTGCCTGGTTTGTGCTCTTTTTTTTCTTGTTCGGTATGATATTTTTTTGTACCAAATGGCCTTCCATTTTTTTTCTTAAGGTGATTCCTCGGAAATAAAAGATGCCGATGAACTGTTTTGAAACTTTCCCCGAATGTTCTCTACCAAGCACTGTTTCGAAAAACATAATAAAAATGATAGATGTGATGAGCCAATCTCATCCAATTTATGCCTGTACTCGCGCTAATCACGCGCTTTATTCGTCGGTCCAAGTTATTTTTTGCAGTAGCTGGAAGCATAGTTTATTAAAATGATACTTAGGAAAAAAAACTTGGCAGGTGAAAAGTGTCGAGCATATAGAACAACATCATATAAAATTTGTGGGAAAATCACACTATTTAAAACGACGTGGACGTAAAGCGTTCGTAGAGTCGTTGTTTTCGCGGTCATAATTTGCATCACAGAGTAACGGATTTGTTCACTCTTTCACCTATATCCTTTTTCCTTCCGATAAATTGTTTTTAATGAGGTTAATATGTACACTTTTCATTATGCCCTAATAAAATATAGGTTACCGTGCTCGTTTAAAAGAAATCGAGCATTATTTCGCTATCGAGTTTAATAGCTTGAGAGAAATTTCTTTCGTTGTGGACGTGCACGCGCTCATTTGCGCGCCCTCAGGCTAATACCGGACTCGGATGCGATCGCGAGTCAGTAGGATGCACAATGCAATACTGAGGAATCACTAAGGTGAATACTCACAGATTAAATTAAAGTTACGGAGGAATTTTTTTGGAAATTTCCCTGAATGTTCTCTACCAAACACTGTTTCGAAAACACAATAAAAATGGTAGGTCACCATGCGCATGCTCGCTTAAGATATGTGACGGGCCATTCTTACCCAATAGCGAAGATATCAGTGACGTCACGAGCAATGTTACGCAATATTTATGGTTGGCAAAAAGCGATCTAAACAAAAGAAATGACTGAAAATTCGTGTACCTCAAACGATTGTCGCTTAACATATATGCTAGATTTCATCTTGAAACCTGGAGGAAAGTTAGAATATCAGGATAATGCTTCACTGTTAAAGCTTAAAGGAAATCCGAGTATTGACACCTGCCGAAAACCGCGTTGGAAATTCGTCTGTGAGTAAAGGATTTGACCAGCTTGAAAGAGCTTTTGCCAACCACACGCAACAGTGATTTTGCGTGCGTGAGCGAAAATGACATCAATGTTTGTAAACAGATATCTTCGCTATTTATGCCTGTACTAGTGCCAATCACGCGCGTTATAAAAATGAAATTGCTTTTCGGTGAAAAGTTTCACAATGGGGAAGGGAAAAAGTGATTGGTTAAAAAAAATCATACGACAGTTCGCATGACTTGATAACAATGGCAATAACATGACTTATTTCCTCGGGAAAGTCCCTGTCATTTCCTGAGAATGTCATCCGGTCTTTCTGAGAAATGTCACCCAACTTAAATATTATAAAGAAAAACATATAGTTTGACACAAAAATTACTACATATAGTGATAGTAGGTATAGAGTTGGCGAAGATCACAATCTTGATTGTGATCGTTTGAGTCAACCTCGTTCTCAGGGTCTCTCATTCAGGGGACGGGGCCTTTTGAAAGCTACTAGTCTAAGCGAATTTCGTTTTTTGCCAATTTATTTCTTTCGGTTTCAGGACCAAAAACGTTAAAAATGTGTGTCTGCGCTTTGCCATATTCAATTGCAATAAAAAGTTGCAAAACATTTTCGAAATAGCATTAAGAAAATGTTAAGTACAAAAATCGCTCTCGGAGAAGTAATATTTCGAAATAAACAATTCGCAGACATGGTTTTCTTTTTCGTATATGTTAATCTAGCTACTGTCCAAATTTGAGGGCAATCGATCAAATTCAAACAGTCACGCGCGAATTCACCTACACTTGTTCAGCCCCACCCCCACCCCCTACAATGTTGGACATGTGTTATTTCTCCAGAGTTTCAACATTATATTGGGGTGGGGAAGGGAAGGTGGGGAAGGAAAACGCATTTTGAAACGGATAACAGTGCTTTTTTTAACCTCCGTTTTAAAAATACAGAAATGTAATGCAATTACACAAGTGTCCCAAGGAATTTTGTCCACCATTCTAGTTACCGTGGAGAATATAATAGAACAGCTTGGTATTCTGTGACATACTATTTGGCTGAAAACAATTAATCAAGGAATTCGGGGATTCCCCCTCTTTCACTTTCACTTTAACCTTCGGGTATAAGATTTGCATATTTATAGTTGCAGTGAAACAGAAAGTTGCCTTGTTCCACATGAACTGCCTGGATTTCGACTGATTGAAATATTTCAAAAGCAATAATTGCTGACGTTGCAGAATTTGTATTTTGGCGAATTACGGTAAGTCGCTATTTTTGTCCAATTTCATCATTCTATTGGTTCATTTTTTGAGGGACGTTTGAAAGGTGAACATCACGATTGTGTAACAAAGTCAAGCCCGTGCACGCTATCGAGTCAGTTATTAAAATGTT